>WNWK01014311.1:0-51803 GCA_009830355.1 Cherax destructor | reverse complement strand
GGGAGAGAGAGAGGAAGAGAGAGAGGAAGGGATAGAGGGGAAGGAGGGAGAAGGAGAGGGAGGGAGGGAGAGAGAGTGAGAGTGAGTGAGAGTGAGAGTGAAGGTGAGTGAGAGTGAGAATGAGAGAGAGTGAGGGATAGATTGAGGGATAGGGGAGGAGCGAGAGGTGGTAGGAATACCATGGGGTGCTGTGAGGGGTATATGGTTGTGGGGGGTTTTATGGGGCAGTCGGGGGGGGGTTGGCTGTTGGTGTGAGTTCGTGTGTTTGTGTCCTGCCCTATCTTTGCCTGAGGTCCTCCCTTAGATTAGAATACTATCCTAGTATTAAACTAAAATTTTACTAGTACTACTTCTAGAGCGAATATTGCTACTAAGCTAAGCTAAGACAGACCCAAGTGTTAGTGAGTGTGCTCGTGTGTGTGTGTGTTTGTATACATGTCTCATCGCGCATGCGCGCTCTTGCCAACCCGTCCTCAAAATCTACCTTTCTAGTATGGCTGCTAAATCCAAGAGACTACTACACACTGCTACTAAATGTTACTACTTATATGGCTGATAATAATATTATTGTTAATGCAAGAGCAACTGTATGGTATACTACATCTATACTTCGACTAATTCAAGTGTATGTGTGTGCGTGCATGCGTATGCATGTGTACATGGTTGGTAGCAGCTGTGCCCTTTATCCACCACTACCCTAGCTTATCTTCCTACCTATGAAGTACGTATGAAATCAGCTCTAATGAGCAGGGATTCTCCCCACAGCTGTCAGCGTATTAGGGCCAGGAAAAAACCGTGCAAACCACAACTAGGATTTTGTACATTACATCTGATGTCTGCTGAATCTGCTCTCTGTTGGCCGGGATTCTTCTGTCGGTGGCACCCTTCTGGGTACTTTACCTCTTCGTTTCTTATCTGTTGGACTCACTGTATACAATCACCGTGATCATCGCAGCTTGCCTTGCACTTGTCTCCCTTACCTGGGTACCTCTAGTATATATATTCCCCACTACGATATAGTCCAATAAGATAAAGTCACACTTCCTACTGTGTGGCAACCGCTGTTAGGTCTATCTCCCCAGCCTTCTCCCCTCACCAGGTTTCGCCGGCACTCTTACACTTTGCACTATTTAATGAGATGTTTTTTCCTCTGTGATCACTTGTATTTCCCTGCTTTTCGGTTTTTAAATGAATATGACACTTTGACCTGTGTCCACGCCTATGTGTTGAGCCCGGATTCCCTCCACGACCACTCGATAAGCCCCAATTTAGCGGAGCTCAAAAACGCGCGTGACTTCACACCCGCCGTGTGTGTGTGTGTGTGTATGTGTATGTGTGTGTTAGTTACCATTTTGTCCTAGGCACATGTCGATTAGACACTAGGCCTGTTGTATGTATGTGTGTGTGTGTGTGTGTAACGAAACACTTCGAAATGTTTCGGCCCCGCCGGGAATTGAACCCGGGCCCTCCGTGCGTGAAGCAGGAGCGCTGGCCACAATGCCATCGAGGTTGGGAAAGTCGGAGACCTGATGAGGAACTATGGGTGTTTGGTGTGAAGGTGGAGTTTGTAATGAGGTGGGTGGAAGCATTGGGTATGGCATGTGTGTTTTGGGTTAGATTGTTTGGTTGCATTGGGGTTGTCCAGGTTGGGGGACATCTGAGGGTGATTGTATTTGAGCTTCCTCCTGAGTCTGGGTTCTCCTGTCCATCTCTATTTCCTCCTTTTGTCTCTGTACCATCTCTTTCAGTTTCTGTCTTTCTTATCGTGTTCTGTCGCGGTCGAGATACACCCCCCAGTACTCTGACATATCCCTTAGTCTTGCTTTCTCCTGCAGGATCCTGTTTCGAGTCAATTCTGCCTTGAAAATCACTTTGACTGGCTGAATACTTAAAACTTGCGATTTTGGCTTTAATAGCAACGCTTTTCTTGCCGAATAAGGCAAGCAAAAATTTGTGTATGCAGCAATTTCGCAAAAATATTTCTGAACCTAATGAAAAAAAAAATATTTAATTGTATTTGTTTATTATTAAATTATTGTAAACTTATCTAAAATATATTTAGTTGGATTAGGCTAAATTAAATTGTGCTTGTTATAATAAAGTTTGGTAAGTTTTCTAAGGTTCTTTTGGTACAAAATTATTAATTTTTACATTAACATAAATTAAAAATATATATCTTTAAATGTATAAGAGAAAATTTTAGAAAGGACTTAATTTTATATGAGTTCTGGCTAATTGACCAATTTTACCTATTCAGCACGACACACACACGAGTGGTATTGATCAATAACAACACTAGCCAACGATTCGAACCCATGTCGTTTTGGACGGCCTCATGGCAGGCTGTGTGCTTGGTTCTTGTAGGATAGCATGGTCCCATGGGTTAGAGCGTCATGTGTGATTTTCACTCACCATGAGGCGGACCAAAACGACATGGGTTCGAATTCTCTGCTAGTCACAGTGTTTATTTATTATTATATATATATATATATATATATATATATATATATATATATATATATATATATATATATATATATATGTATATATTTTTTTAACACGTCGGCCATTTGCAAAAGAAGCAACTGAAGAAATGAGAGGGATTTTCAGAGTAGTTCAGCGCTGGGTGACACCAGCTCAGACGTCTCTCAAGGCATCTGGCACTTGTGTTTTAGGAGATTCTATCACTGTACTAAACAAAGTGTCTAAGGCAGCACTCTTAAACAAAAAGGAGATGATTTATTTTAAAGATACCAACCCCACTCACCTCTTTAGCAGTCACTTGTCTAACCAAAAAGTGGGCAAGAAAAACTGACACTAAGTACCCCTTAGTTCGTCAGTGTGGAATTACATTTACGACAGTCCAACACATTCATATAGGAGTCCTGCTGAAGATTATGTAAAATGGTCTCAGTCAAAAAGGAATCAAGTTTGAACAATTCAAAACTATTATTATACAATGAAAGTTTATCATGTTATATAATTGTCGATTCTAAAATATTTCTTTCCAGCCAAAAGAAGGAACCAGGACTTTGTCTTCTGACAATTTGCAAGGTTATTGCAAGTCCAGGTGTGGTTATTGCAAGTCCAGGTGTGGTTATTGCATGTCCAGGTGTGATTTCAAGTCCGGGTGTGGTTATTACAAGTCCAGGTGTGGTTATTGTAAGTCCGGGTGTGGTTATTGCAAGTCCAGGTGTGGTTATTGCAAGTCCAGATGTGGTTATTGCAAGTCCAGTTGTAGTTATTGCAAGTCCAGGTGTGGTTATTGCAAGTCCAGGTGTGGTTATTGCAAGTCCAGGTGTGGTTATTGCAAGTCCGGGTGTGGTTGAATATCGCATTTGATTCCTCAACTGTTTTTACTGAATATCGATCTTATGTTAACCTAACAAGGCAGGTGACAGGTCCTTAGCTTCGAACTATAGACCAATAAGCCTAACCTCCACAGTGGGAAAATTTATGGCATCAATAATTGCCGAGGCAATTCGTAGCCATCTTGAAAGGCATAAATTGATTAATGAATCTCAACACGGTTTTACAAAGGGGCGTTCCTTTGTAAAACCTAAGGTATTTGAGGAGGTAGATCATGGTATTGAATATATCATGGTACTGAATATACCAGTGGCTATTGAGGAAACTTAAGGCACACGGAATAGGAGAAATTTTTCCTGGGTAGAGGCATGGTTGACAAATAGGCAGCAGAGAGTTTGCATAAATGGGGAGAAATCAGAATGGGGGCACGTCACAAGCGGTGTCCCACAGGGGTCAGTGTTGGGCCCCTTGTTGTTCACAATCTACATAAACGACATAGATCAGGGAATAAATAGCGACATAAGCAAATTTGCTGATGACACCAAAATAGGACGTCCAATTCATTCAAATGAGGACATTAGAGCACTCCAGGAAGATTTGAATAGACTGATGCAGTGGTCGGAGAAGTGGCAGATGCAGTTTAATGTAGACAAATGCAAAGTTCTAAATGTTGGACAGGACAATAACCATGCCACATATAAACTGAATAATGTAGATCTTAATACTACTGATTGCGAAAATGATTTAGAAGTTCTGGTTAGCAGTAATCTGAAACCAAGACAGCAGTGCATAAGTGTTCGCAATAAAGCGAACAGAATCCTTGGCTTCATATCAAGAAGCATAAATAATAGGAGTCCTCAGGTTGTTCTTCAACTCTATATATCCTTGGTTAGGCCTCATCTAGATTATGCTGCACAGTTTTGGTCACCGTATTACAGAATGGATAAAAATGCTCTGGAAAACGTACAAAGGAGGATGACTAAGTTGACTCCATGTATCAGAAATCTTCCCTATGAGGATAGACTGAGGGCCCTGAATCTGCACTCTCTAGAAAGGCGTAGAATTAGGGGGGATATGATTGAGGTGTATAAATGGAAAACAGGAATAAATAAAGGTGATGTAAATAGCGTGCTAAAAATATCTAGTATTGACAGGACTCGCAGCAATGGCTTTAAGTTGGATAAATTCAGATTCAGGAAGGATATAGGAAAGCATTGGTTTGGTAATAGAGTTGTCGATGAGTGGAACAAACTCCCGAGTACAGTTATAGAGGCTAAAACGTTGTGTAGTTTTAAAAATAGGCTAGATAATTACATGAGTGGGTGTGGGTGGGTGTGAGTTGGACCTGACTAGCTTGTGCTACTAGGTCACATCAGTGAATGTGATCTGACCTGACTAGGTTAAGGCATTGGCTTAAGCCGGTGGGAGAATTGGACTTACCTCGCATGGGCCAGTAGGCCTGCTGCTGTGTTCCTTCTTTTTTATGTTCTTAACATGGAGAGGCTTGCCAGTGTGTCCCATGTAAGAGAAGCTGCAGCCATTATAGCCAATCCTGTCCCCTCAAGCAAGGTTCCTTGACGCTGGTGAGGGGCTCTTGATCTAGGGAATTTGATCTGTGCTACAGTGCCCTGAATTAACCCTGAATACCTACCATCCCTTCCCCCCACAGGCGCTGTATAATCCTGCGGGTTTAGCGCTTCCCCATTATAATAATAACAGCCAATCCTGTAAATACTGCCACCTCAGTGTTCAGGGAAATTACTGATCAAAATACTTTTAATCTTCCCTGAATTCTTAAAAACTACTTGTATGGTGAATCTTTTTAGGGCATTTAGCAGGACAGATAAATTCTCTTTGTATGGGAGAACCAGCACATTCTTAATCTTAGCTGATATTCTAGGTTCACATATATTAGTTTTCTAGCTGCCAGCAAAGCCATTTCTACAAACTCCTTAGGGCACAATACTTTCGTAACAGTATTAAAGGTTTTCCTAATTTCTTCATCCAGAAAGTGTAAGGTGCACACTGGGTAGGTTCTCAGGAACATAGTGAGAAAGACTCTCCTTATTACTTTTGTTTGATGGTGAGAATACAAGTGGATATATGAACACATTAGTGGCCTTCCTATATTCTGTAAACGTAACCATTCTATCAACTCTCTGGATCAGAACATCTAAGAATGGAGGATTAAATTCACTTCTTTTTCCAGAGTGAATTTAATAGAAGGGACAAGAGTGTTAAGTCTGGGTAAAATTTGTCCACATCCATATCATTTGGCCAAAGACACAAGATGTCAACCACATATCTGACCCACTTAGCTTCATGGGGCAGGATATCTTTCAACAGCTTAGTCTCAAAAAGCTCTACATGCAGATTGCTTAATAGATGAGACAATGGATTTCCCATAGCCATTCCCTGCCTTGCAGCTTAATATTTCCTTTCAAACTCAAATCTGCAATTAACTACACACAACTTAATTAACTTAATAATGGTATTCTTATCGAACGGCCGAGGGGGACCTCATCTGATTCTTCACCCACCTACCATAACATATTTGCAACAGGAACCATTGGAACAGGAACCATTGGAACAGGAACCATCATAAACAACGCAGTGACATTAAAACTTACTAGTGTAAAATCATTAGACATGTTCTAATTCTGCAATTTGTCAATGAGGTCAAAGTTGGTGTTTACGTTGTTTTTGACAAATTGCAGAATTTGAACATGTTCAATGAATATACACTAGTAAGTGCATTTTATCTGTACACCAATAAAGGAATGGAACAGACTGCCTGCACATGTCAAAGCCAGTCATAGCATGAACCAGTTCAAGAAGACAGCTAAAAGGTACCTAATGAATGTAGCGACAGAAAGGGAGGAGAATGATTTCTCGTATATCTAACATAGATGTATTGTAATCTGATTCTGTCTTTAATGTTTATGTAAATATTTGACTTTGCCTTACCCCTGGGGGAAAATGGAGGGATGGTAGTTCCCCCAGGGTAGCTTACTGTAACGTGTGTGTGTACTCACCTAGTTGTGGTTGCAAGGGTCGATTCATAGCTCCTGGTCCCGGGGCCAGGTGTGTGTGTGTGTGTACTCACCTAATTGTGGGTGCAGGGGTCGATACTTAGCTTCTGGTCCCGCCTCTTCACTGACTGCTACTAGGTCCTCTCTCTCCCTGCTCCATGAGCTTTATCATACCACATCTTAAAGCTATGTATGGTTCCTGCCTCCACTACATCACGTGCCAGACTATTCCACTTCCCGACCACTCTGTGACTGAAGAAATACTTCCTAACATCTCTGTGATTCATCTGAGTCTTCAACTTCCAACTGTGTCCCCTTGTTGCTGTGTCCCATCTCTGGAACATTCTGTCTCTGTCCACCTTATCAATTCCTCTCAGTATTTTATATGTCGGTATCATGTCCACCTATCTCTCCTGTCCTCCAATGTCGTCAGGTCGATTTCCCTTAACTGGAGCACAGATCCAATTCCCTAGATCAAGAGCCCCTCACCAGCATCAAGGAACCTTGCTTGAGAGGACAGGATTGGCTGTGGTGGCTGCGGTTTATCATACATGGGACAAACTGGCAAGCCTCTCCATGTTACGTTAACATAACATCGATATTCAATACACACCTGGATTTGCAATAACCACACCTGGACTTGCAATAACCACACCTGGACTTGCAATAACCACACCTGGACTTGCAATAACCACACCTGGACTTGCAATAACCACACCTGGACTTGCAATAACCACACCTGGACTTGCAATAACCACACCTGGACTTGCAATAACCACACCTGGACTTGCAATAAGCACACCTGGACTTGCAATAACCTTGCAAATTGGTCAGAAGACAAAGTCCTGGTTCCTTCTTTTGGCTGGAAAGAAATATTTTAGAATCGACAATTATAAAACATGATAAACTTTCATTGTATAATAATAGTTTTGAATTGTTCAAACTTGATTCCTTTTTGACTGAGACCATTTTACATAATCTTCAGCAGGACTCCTATATGAATGTGTTGGACTGTCGTAAATGTAATTCCACACTGACGAACTAAGGGGTACTTAGTGTCAGTTTTTCTTGCCCACTTTTTGGTTAGACAAGTGACTGCTAAAGAGGTGAGTGGGGTTGGTATCTTTAAAATAAATCATCTCCTTTTTGTTTAAGAGTGCTGCCTTAGACACTTTGTTTAGTACAGTGATAGAATCTCCTAAAACACAAGTGCCAGATGCCTTGAGAGACGTCTGAGCTGGTGTCACCCAGCGCCTAAAACACAAGTGCCAGATGCCTTGAGAGACGTCTGAGCTGGTGTCACCCAGCGCCTAAAACACAAGTGCAGATGCTTTTGGAATCAGAATTTGAAGTATGTATTTTATAACAAAATAGTTTGGAGTCTATCGCCATGTTTGTAATAATTAATGTTGTGGTCATTTGCTCATTACATCTTATTCAGTATTTATAAGGTTTATATGCTTAATATGCTGTCTGGATTTTCTAGCAGTTGGCACTCTGTTATCCATTACTGTTACTCTACACAGAGCCAATAACCTGAACAAATCTGCCTGGATTCTGCAACATTATAAGCTCCTGATGATGTGTTGATTACAACATGAAAGGCCAAGAGCTATCATTTAACCCCCTGTGGTTATTTTGCATTTTTTTATCGCCTGGTAAGAGGTGACTAAAATGGCGGGAGGAAAATGCTAGTCACCCAACCTCAGTCGTAAACTACTGGTGGGCTTTTATATAGTACTATTACTACTACCAATACTACTATCACTACTACTGCTATTACTACTACTACTACAACTACTTCTGCTTCTACTACTACTACTACCACCATTACTGTCACCACAACCATCACAACCACCACCATTACCAGAATTAACAAGTCCTGGTCTATTATATAGATTGAAGAAGGTAATTGTTTAATGGAAGATTGATTTTTGAGAGAGGGAGGGAGGAGAGAGAGAGAGAGAGAGAGAGAGAGAGAGAGAGAGAGAGAGAGAGAGAGAGAGAGAGAGAGAGAGAGAGAGAGAGGTGTACTATGTGTATTGGCTGTGTACTGGTTGTGTACAGGATGTGGACGGGTTCTGTTCAGGGTGTGTAATGGTTGTATACTCGTTGTGTACCTGGAAAGGGTTTCGGGGGTCAACGACCCCGCGGCCCGGTCTGTGACCAGGCCTCGTGGTGGATCAGGGCCTGATCAATCACGCTGTTACTGTTGGCTGCACATAAACCGACGTACGAACCACAGCCCGGCTGATCAGGTACTGACTTTAGGTGTCTGTCCAGCGCCTTCTTGAAGACAGCCAGGGGTCTATTGGTAATCCCCCTTATGTGTGCTGGGAGGCAGTTGAACAGTCTTGGGCCCCTGACACTTATTGTGTTGTCTCTCAGTGTACTAGTGGCACCCCTGCTTTTCATTGGGGGGATGTTGCATCTCCTGCCGAGTCTTTGCTTTCATAAGGAGTGATTTTCTTGTGCAGATTTGGGACTAATCCCTCTAGAATTTTCCAAGTGTATATTATGATGCATCTTTCTTGGATGCATTCCAAGGAGCACAGGTCGAGGGACTTCAACCATTCCCAGTAATTTAGGTGTTTTATTGTACTTATAAGTGACGTGAAGTTCACTCTATATTCTCAAAGTCTGTAATTTCGCCAGCCTTGAAGGGGGCAGTTAGTGTGCAACAGTATTCCAGCCTAGAGAGAACAAGTGATTTAAAGATAATCATCATTGGTTTGGCATCCTTAGTTTTGAAGGTTCTCATTATCCATCCTATCATTTTCCTATCAGATGAGGTAGATACATTGTTATCTTTGAAAGAGATTCTCTGACATTATCACTCCCAGGTCCTTCACATTAGTTTACTCTGATGCAGTTTTTATTTCCTCGAGTTTTCCATCGTGCAGTAACTGAAATTTGTCTTCACTGAACCTCATATTTTTTTCTGTGGTCCCTTTAAAGACACAGCACTGTGGCTCACATCTCCGTCTATGTCTGATATGAGGATGAGGAACAGGATGGGAGCGAGTACTGTGCCTTGTGGAACAGAGCTTTTCACAGTAGCTGCCTCAGACTTTACTCTGTTGACTACTACTCTTTGTGTTCTACTTGTTAGGAAATTATAGATCCATCTACCAACTTTTCCTGTTATTCCTTTATCATGCATTTTGTGTGCTATTACACCATGGTCACACTTGTCAAAGGCTTTCCTAAAGTCTGTGTATACTACATCTATATTTTGTTTGTCCTCCAGAGCATCCCAGACCTTGTCATAGTAGTCCAGTAGTTGTGAGATGCAGGAGCGACCTGCTCTAAACCCGTGTTGCCCTGGGTTGTGTAATTGATGGTTATCCAAGTGGTTGACGATGTTGCTTCTTAGAACCCTCAGACATTTTTATCACGTGGGAAATTAGTGTAATCGGTCTATAATTCTTGGCAGTTGCTTTACTGTCACCTTTGCAGAGTGGAGTTATATCCGTTATTATTAGCGCCTGTGGGATGACCCCTGTGTCCATGTTCCCTCTCCATAGGATACTGAAGGCACGTGACAGGGGCTTCTTGCATTTCTTGATCAACACGGAGTTCCATGAGTCTGGGTTCCATGAGTCTGGGTTCCATGAGTCTGGGTTCCATGAGTCTGGGTTCCATGAGTCTGGGTTCCATGAGTCTGGGCTCCATGAGTCTGGGTTCCATGAGTCTGGGTTCCATGAATCTGGGTTCCATGAGTCTGGGTTCCATGAGTCTGGGTTCCATGAGTCTGGGTTCCATGAGTCTGGGTTCCATGAGTCTGGGTTCCATGAGTCTGGGTTCCATGAGTCTGGGTTCCATGAGTCTGGGCTCCATGAGTCTGGGTTCCATGAGTCTGGGTTCCATGAGTCTGGGCTCCATGAGTCTGGGTTCCATGAGTCTGGGCCTGGGGCAGAGTACATGGGCATGTCATTAATGTTTTGTTTTAGTCTTGTGGTGTTAGGGTTATATCAGAAATTCTTGAATTAACCAAATTTTGAATCTCTGTCATGAAAAATTCATTTAGATTGTCGACTCTTACTCTGGTCTTCTCTCTGAACACTGAGTCAGGATGGGACTTCAGTATCTGACTCATTTATTTGTTGTCATCTGGGTAAGTCCCATTGATGTCAGCTATGGTCTGTATACCTTGTACATACATGTACTGGTACAAATAAAGATATTATTATTATTATTATTATTATTATTATTATTATTATTATTATTATTATTATTATTATCTCGTTTAAGCTGGGGCTCAATACTGGATGAGTTTTTTTGGCAAAAGAAAATATATATATATTTTTTTCAATTTCAATATCGGGTTTAATTTTGTTCTTCGTTTCTTGGCTCCAGTATAATTCCTTTAACTTTAGTTTGATATTTTTTCTTTCTCCAGCCAGTGCCTCTTTCCGTGTTCCAGATAGACTGATAGATTGTGGCCCCTTGGAACACCTTTGTGAGTCTTCACCTTCGTCTGTAGAGGGAGCCTCTCTCTCTCTCTCTCTCTCTCTCTCTCTCTCTCTCTCTCTCTCTCTCTCTCTCTCTCTCTCTCTCTCTCTCTCTCTCTCTCTCTCTCTCTCCTTTAATTTACATCTCTTCTTTTTTCTTAAAGGAATGTGCCTTGAGCAGACCTCCAGTGCTACATAGTTAATTCCTTCTAGGCAAAGGTTTGGATCCGTGTTGTCTAGAATATCTTCCCAGTAAGTAATGGTTATGTACCGGTTGTGCTATGGTTCTGTACTGGGTGTATTCTAGTTGTGTACAGGTTATTTACTAGTTATGTATTGGTTATTTACTCGTTATATATTGGTTCTGTGCTGTGTGTGTACTGGGTGTGTGCTGGTTGTATAGTGTCTACTGGTCGTGTACTGGTTCTGGACTGGGTTTGTACTGGTACTGTACTATATGTGTACTGGGTTTGTACTGGTTCCATATTGCGTGGGCCCTGGGTTTGTACTAGTAGTGGCTAACTCAGTGTCTTTGTTTACAGAAGGTGGGCGTCAAGTTGCCAGACACCAGCACCTCCAGTAACTGCTACTCTGTCTTCTGCTGTAGTGGTCGACCTGCTAGTTCCTCCAGCAGGCACTGACTGCTGGACCAGCAGCAACAGCCACTCTCAACACTGAAGACAGCCAACAGCACTCGCTAAAAGGTCAATCAGTGGTCGTCGTATAAAGAGAACAATGTGCCAAGTGTCACCTACAATATATACACACACAATGTATACACAAACTGGTGAGTAGAAATACCGAGGCCTTTCATCTTCTGAGCGACGTCTTCAGGGGCTTACATGTCTATTAAATTGATTTTTCAAGTGACGCAATTGAGCGAACGATCAATCCAGGAATGATTGATCCAGGAATGATCATACAACCTGTGGAGAAAAACATTCTGGCGATCATTCCAAAACTACCTGCATGCAACTGATGAACTTTTCCTTCATTTATTGAAAGGCCTCAAGATTTATTTCTATAAACTGAAGTTTATTCACATACTCTATAATATGTGTGTGTTATTTTCATATATATATATATATATATATATATATATATATATATATATATATATATATATATATATAATATACTGTATATATATTTCTTATAAAAATGATCCATATTGGATGTATATATGTATATGTGCCATATTACATGTATCAATCAAAGAGGTCAAGACATGTTCAAGACATGTTTGGAACAGGTTTGGAACGCGTTTAAGATGTTAGTAAAGTAATGAGTGCAAACTGCCAGTCATTAAGGTTGGTTAATGGGGTTTCAAGTCTATCTACTACACCAAGGTCTTTAATTTCCTCAAGAAATATATAACATATAAACCACAATGAGAATTGTTAATTTTTAGTAACAGAAAAAAAACATTGCTTTTAGTTTCCCCTAAATTTACATACATGATTTTTTTACAGAGTGAAAATTGACAAGACGAAATTATTGTAAAATGAAAAAAAATATTTGCTGGTAAATCGTCAGCTGATTGATTCTTAGTAGTAGTGTAGTAGATAGTGTTCAAACTCACTTGACTTGAGGTATATACATCCAGAAAGTTGAACTTTGTACAGTACCAAAAATAACATATATATATATATATATATATATATATGTCGTGCCGAATAGATAAAACTTGCGATTTTGGTTTAAATAGCAACACTCTTCTTGCCGAATAAGGCAAGCAAAAATTTGTGTATGCAATAATTTATAATAATACAATATCTTTATTTACTACAAGTACATGTACAAGGTATACAGACCATAGCTGACATCAGTGACATACTACTACAACGATACCCCGCATATCCGGCCTGCCATTATCCGAACCTCGCCAATATCCGAACAGACTCTGGGAAAGGGAAAAAATCTAAAGTTATTACCGAAACATCCTGTTAGCATTATTACTGCTGTGTTATGTCGCAGCTATCTTGTGTATGACACAGTAGCAGCTATCTTGTGTATGGCACAGTAGCAGCTATCTTGTGTATGACACAGTAGCAGCTATCTTGTGTATGACACAGGATCAGCTATCTTGTGTATGACACAGTAGCAGCTATCTTGTGTATGACACAGGAACAGCTATCTTGTGTATGGTACAGGAACAGCTATCTTGTGTATGGCACAGTAGCAGCTATCTTGTGTATGACACAGGAGCAGCTATCTTGTGTATGGCACAGTAGCAGCTATCTTGTGTATGGCACAGTAGCAGCTATCTTGTGTATGGCACAGTAGCAGCTATCTTGTGTATGGCACAGTAGCAGCTATCTTGTGTATGACACAGGAACAGCTATCTTGTGTATGACACAGGAACAGCTATCTTGTGTATGACACAGGAACAGCTATCTTGTGTATGACACAGGAGCAGCTATCTTGTGTATGACACAGTAGCAGCTATCTTGTGTATGGCACAGTAGCAGCTATCTTGTGTATGGCACAGTAGCAGCTATCTTGTGTATGACACAGGAACAGCTATCTTGTGTATGACACAGTAGCAGCTATCTTGTGTATGACACAGGAACAGCTATCTTGTGTATGACACAGTAGCAGCTATCTTGTGTATGACACAGGAACAGCTATCTTGTGTATGGCACAGGAGCAGCTATCTTGTGTATGGCACAGTAGCAGCTATCTTGTGTATGGCACAGTAGCAGCTATCTTGTGTATGGCACAGTAGCAGCTATCTTGTGTATGGCACAGTAGCAGCTATCTTGTGTATGACACAGGATCAGCTATCTTGTGTATGACACAGTAGCAGCTATCTTGTGTATGACACAGGAACAGCTATCTTGTGTATGGTACAGGAACAGCTATCTTGTGTATGGCACAGTAGCAGCTATCTTGTGTATGACACAGGAGCAGCTATCTTGTGTATGGCACAGTAGCAGCTATCTTGTGTATGGCACAGTAGCAGCTATCTTGTGTATGGCACAGTAGCAGCTATCTTGTGTATGACACAGGAACAGCTATCTTGTGTATGACACAGGAACAGCTATCTTGTGTATGACACAGGAACAGCTATCTTGTGTATGACACAGGAACAGCTATCTTGTGTATGACACAGGAGCAGCTATCTTGTGTATGACACAGTAGCAGCTATCTTGTGTATGGCACAGTAGCAGCTATCTTGTGTATGGCACAGTAGCAGCTATCTTGTGTATGGCACAGTAGCAGCTATCTTGTGTATGACACAGGAACAGCTATCTTGTGTATGACACAGTAGCAGCTATCTTGTGTATGACACAGGAACAGCTATCTTGTGTATGACACAGTAGCAGCTATCTTGTGTATGACACAGGAACAGCTATCTTGTGTATGGCACAGGAGCAGCTATCTTGTGTATGGCACAGGAACAGCTATGTTGTGTATGGCACAGGAACAGCTATCTTGTGTATGACACAGGAACAGCTATCTTGTGTATGGCACAGGAACAGCTATCTTGTGTATGACACAGGAACAGCTATGTTGTGTATGACACAGGAACAGCTATGTTGTGTATGGCACAGGAACAGCTATCTTGTGTATGGCACAGGAACAGCTATGTTGTGTATGACACAGGAACAGCTATCTTGTGTATGACACAGGAACAGCTATCTTGTGTATGGCACAGGAACAGCTATCTTGTGTATGACACAGGAACAGCTATGTTGTGTATGACACAAGAACAGCTATCTTGTGTATGACACAGGAACAGTTATCTTGTGTATGGCACAGGAACAGCTATGTTGTGTATGACACAGGAACAGCTATCTTGTGTATGACACAGGAACAGCTATGTTGTGTATGACACAGGAACAGCTATGTTGTGTATGGCACAGGAACAGCTATGTTGTGTATGGCACAGGAACAGCTATGTTGTGTATGGCACAGGAACAGCTATCTTGTGTATGGCACAGGAACAGCTATGTTGTGTATGACACAGGAACAGCTATGTTGTGTATGACACAGGAACAGCTATGTTGTGTATGGCACAGGAACAGCTATGTTGTGTATGGCACAGGAACAGCTATGTTGTGTATGGCACAGGAACAGCTATCTTGTGTATGGCACAGGAGCAGCTAATATCCAACTTAAGCTGAAGGAATCTTACAGTAGACAAGAATCACAGGAAGAACTAAAAGCCATAAAGGAAATTGAAAAAAAAAACTTCTTCTCTTATGCCAAATCTAAGGGAAAAACAACATGCAGTATTGGGTCTCTGCTTAGGCAGGATAGGACATACACAGATGACAGCCAAGTAATGAGTGAGATATTAAAGTCCCAATACGACTCAGTGTTCAGCGAGCCGCTGCCCAGACTAAGGCTCGACAATCCAAATGAATTCTTTATGAACGAAACCCAAAATTTTGTCATCTCAAAAATCTCGGATATTATCCTAACTCCGCAAGACTTTGTAAAGGCAATAAATGACATGCCCATGCACTCTGCCACAGGCCCAGACTCATGGAAATCCATGTTCATCATGAATTGTAAGAAGCCCCTATCGCGTGCCTTCAGCATTCTATGGAAAGGGAGCATGGACACAGGGGTCATCCCACACACACTAAAAACAACAGACATAGCCCCACTCTACAAAGGTGGCAGTAAAGCAATTGCAAAGAACTACAGACCGATAACACTAACATCCAATATCATAAAAATCTTTGAGAGGGTTCAAAGAAGCAAGATCACCAATCACCTAGATACCCATCAATTACACAACCCAGGGCAACACGGGATTAGAGCAGGTCGCTCCTGCTGTAGAGGATAAACAAAATACAGATGTAGTATACACAGACTTTGCAAAAACTTTCGACAAATATGACCATGGTGTAATAGCGCACAAAATGCGTGATAAAGGAATAACAGAAAAAAGTTGGAAGATGGATCTATAACTTCCTGACAAATAGAACACAAAGAGTAACAGTAAACAGAGTAAAGTCCCAGGCAGCCACGGTGAAAAGCTCTGTTCCACAAGGCACAGTACTCGCTCCCATTCTATTCCTCATCCTCATATCTGACATAGAGATGTAAGCCATAGCTCCGTGTCTTCCTTTGCGGATGACACAGGGATTGTCATGGCAGTGACCTCCATCGAAGACACTGCAAGACTCAAAGCGGACATCAACCAAATCTTCAAATGGGTCACTCAAAACAATATGAAGTTCAACGAGGAGAAATTTCAACTACTCAGATATGGAAAACTTGAGGAAGTTAAAAATGTATCAGGGTATACGACAAATTCTAACCATACAATAGAGCGAAAAAGTAATGTGAAAGACCTGGGAGTGATAATGTCAAATGATCTCGCCTTTAAAGACCACAACAATGTATCTACCATATCTGCTAGGAAAATGATAGGATGGATAATGAGAACCTACAAAATTAGGGACCCCAAGCCCATGATGATTCTCTTCAAATCGCTTGTTCTCTCTAGGCTGGAATACTGCTGTACACTAACTGCCCCCTTCAAGGCTGGCGACATTGCTGATCTAGAGAGTGTACAAAGAACTTTCACGGCACACGTAAGTACGATAAGGCACCTAAATTACTGGGAAAGGTTGAAGGTCTTTGATATGTATTCCCTGGAACGCAGGCGAGAGAGATACATGATAATATACACTTGGTAAATCCTAGAGGGATTAGTACCAAACCTGCACATGAAAATCACTCCCTGTGAAAGCAAAAGACTCGGCAGGAGATGCAACATTCCCCCAATGAAAAGCAGGGGTGCCACGAGTACACTGAGAGACAACACTAAGTGTCAGGGACCCAAGACTGTTCAACTGCCTCCCAGCATACATAAGTAGGATTACCAATAGACCCCTGGCTGTCTTCAAGAGGGCCCTGAACAGGCACCTAAAGTCAGTACCTGACCAACCGGGCTGTGGTTCATACGTCAGTTTGCGTGCGGCCAGCAGTAACAGCCTGGATGATCAGACCCTGATCGACCATGAGGCCTGGTCTCAGACCGAGCCGCGGGGGTGTTGACCCCCTAAACCCTCTCCAGGTACCCATAGACAGCCGGTGTAAAGAAACACGTCGAATGTTTCTACCTTTGCCGGGAATCGAACCCGGACATCACCTTGTGAAGCGAGAGGTGTTGCCACGGGGCTTAATCATTCTGTTCTTGATTCGCCGGTACTCTTCAGTCCAGTTCAAGGACTCACAGGTAAGGACCATGGTACTCTCCATGTAACCTAAAGAAAACAGTACTATAGTATTTCATTGTGTTTATTATTATATTATTGTAAACTTATATAAAACATATTTAGTTGGATTAGGCTAAATTAAATTGCGCTTGTTATAATAAGGTTAGGTAAGTTTTCTAAGGTTCTTTTGGTACAAAATTATTAAAATTTACATTAACATAAATGAAAAAAATATATGAATATCAAAAATGGTATACAATACTGACAGGTTGGTAAGTAAGACACATAGGCTACAGTTAGGCTTCTTCAGTCTTCAGTCGAGTACAGAAAGTAGACAGGAGCAGTAGAGATGTGAAGACGATGTAATCAGTCCATCAACCTTGAAGATGTAGATTTGAGGTGGTCAGTCCCTCAACCTGGAGGAGAATTCTGTTTCATAGTCTGAAACACTGAAGAACCAGCGACAGTGTGGAGACTTATATACTGTCAGCAGGAGAGGTGTAGAGTAGTAGAAGAGTGTAGTCACTGAGAGGCCACGTCCCTCTCATGTCAACAGGAGAGGTGTAGAGTAGTAGAAGAGTGTAGTCACTGAGAGGCCACGTCCCTCTCATGTCAGCAGGAGAGGTGTAGAGTAGTAGAAGAATGTAGTCACTGAGAGGCCACGTCCCTCTCATGTCAGCAGGAGAGGTGTAGAGTAGTAGAAGAATGTAGTCACTGAGAGGCCACGTCCCTCTCATGTCAGCAGGAGAGGTGTAGAGTAGTAGAAGAATGTAGTCACTGAGAGGCCACGTCCCTCTCATGTCAGCAGGAGAGGTGTAGAGTAGTAGAAGAATGTAGTCACTGAGAGGCCACGTCCCTCTCATGTCAGCAGGAGAGGGGTAGAGTAGTAGAAGAGTGTAGTAACTGAGAGGCCACGTCCCTCTCATGTCAACAGGAGAGGTGTAGAGTAGTAGAAGAGTGTAGTCACTGAGAGGCCACGTCCCTCTCATGTCAGCAGGAGAGGTGTAGAGTAGTAGAAGAATGTAGTCACTGAGAGGCCACGTCCCTCTCATGTCAGCAGGAGAGGTGTAGAGTAGTAGAAGAATGTAGTCACTGAGAGGCCACGTCCCTCTCATGTCAGCAGGAGAGGGGTAGAGTAGTAGAAGAATGTAGTCACTGAGAGGCCACGTCCCTCTCATGTCAGCAGGAGAGGTGTAGAGTAGTAGAAGAATGTAGTCACTGAGAGGCCACGTCCCTCTCATGTCAGCAGGAGAGGGTAGAGTAGTAGAAGAATGTAGTCACTGAGAGGCCACGTCCCTCTCATGTCAGCAGGAGAGGTGTAGAGTAGTAGAAGAATGTAGTCACTGAGAGGCCACGTCCCTCTCATGTCAGCAGGAGAGGTGTAGAGTAGTAGAAGAGTGTAGTAACTGAGAGGCCACGTCCCTCTCATGTCAGCAGGAGAGGTGTAGAGTAGTAGAAGAGTGTAGTCACTGAGAGGCCACGTCCCTCTCATGTCAGCAGGAGAGGTGTAGAGTAGTAGAAGAATGTAGTCACTGAGAGGCCACGTCCCTCTCATGTCAGCAGGAGAGGTGTAGAGTAGTAGAAGAGTGTAGTAACTGAGAGGCCACGTCCCTCTCATGTCAGCAGGAGAGGTGTAGAGTAGTAGAAGAGTGTAGTCACTGAGAGGCCACGTCCTCTCATGTCAGCAGGAGAGGTGTAGAGTAGTAGAAGAATGTAGTCACTGAGAGGCCACGTCACTCTCATGTCAGCAGGAGAGGTGTAGAGTAGTAGAAGAATGTAGTAACTGAGAGGCCACGTCCCTCTCATGTCAGCAGGAGAGGTGTAGAGTAGTAGAAGAGTGTAGTAACTGAGAGGCCACGTCCCTCTCATGTCAGCAGGAGAGGTGTAGAGTAGTAGAAGAATGTAGTCACTGAGAGGCCACGTCCCTCTCATGTCAGCAGGAGAGGTGTAGAGTAGTAGAAGAATGTAGTACTGAGAGGCCACGTCCTCTCATGTCAGCAGGAGAGGTGTAGAGTAGTAGAAGAGTGTAGTAACTGAGAGGCCACGTCCCTCTCATGTCAGCAGGAGAGGTGTAGAGTAGTAGAAGAATGTAGTCACTGAGAGGCCACGTCCCTCTCATGTCAGCAGGAGAGGTGTAGAGTAGTAGAAGAATGTAGTAACTGAGAGGCCACGTTCCTCTCAGATCCAAGATTCTCTCAACTTCTCGGTGTTATATACCATATTGATATTCACTGTGTCAGACACAACAACAACAATGGCATCTTGGTACACAAAACACCTTGGACAACTTTCAAGAAATGATGAGAGGGACGTGGCCTCTCAGTTACTACATTCTTCTACTACTCTACACCTCTCCTGCTGACATGAGAGGGACGTGGCCTCTCAGTTACTACATTCTTCTACTCTCACACCTCTCCTGCTGACATGGAGGACGTGGCCTCTCATGACTACATCTTCTACTCTCTACACCTCTCCTGCTGACATGAGAGGACGTGGCTCTCGTGACTACATTCTTCTACTCTCTACACCTCTCCTGCTGACATGAGAGGACGTGGCTGTGACTACATCTTCTACTACTCTACACCTCTCCTGCTGACAGTATATAAGTCTCCACACTGTCGCTGGTTCTTCACAGTGTTTCAGACTATGAAACAGAATTCTCCTTCAGGTTGAGGACTGACCACCTCATATCTACATCTTCAAGGTTGATGGACTGATTACATCGTCGTCACATCTCTACTGCTGCTGTCTACTTTCTGTACTCGACTGAAGATGCCTAACTGTTGTCTATGTGTCTTACTTAAAAAAATAAATCTTTAAAAGTTGTACATATAAGAGAAAATTTTAGAAAGATCTTAATTTTAAATGAGTTATTGCTAATTGACCAATTTTACTTATTCGGCACGACATATATATATATATATATATATATATATATATATATATATATATATATATATATATATATATATATATATATATATATATATATATATATATATATATAAAAAACGTATATATTATATATGTATATTCTATATAATATTTAGATTAGATCTATATAAGTTTATCAAGAATTTATGTACATTACACAAAATCTATTTTGTATTTTTTTGAGGTTGCAGAATTATTGTATAAATATTGACGACGTTGTGGAAATTTTTCCCATTAATAAACAAATGTAAATTATTGTTTGTATGGCAGAAGTAATTATATTTATTAAGGAATTTACATAAATAAGGAGGAATTTATGTTTGATAAATATTGATTTATGTAAATCAAGAGCGGAGATGAAGACTGCCCTTCCCGTCAGCCTCCCTGGGGTGGGGGAGATGGCAGACCAGAGAGGCCTAGTTTCTCCTTACGATCCCCGTGAGGGCAGGGAATGTGGCTAGGCCTGTGGACAGTTGGTCCCAACGATGAGGGGGTACTTGTACCTCCTCCCATGGGAGACATAGGTCTCGGATACTCCCACGACAGGGAGCCGGAGCCGGGTCACCATCTGGAATAGACCTGGGCCGGGAGAATTCCTGGCGAATCAACACCTTCTCCAAAACAGCATCGGCAGGAGATCACCATGCCCAGCCCTTCTAGGGCAGGGTAGGTGCCAAGGCTGGAGCTTGCTACCATCTGCAACTCGCAAGCCTGTCCTTCCCATCAGGGACGATGGCAGCAGCAAAACAGCATCGGAGGAAGACAACATGCCTAGCCCTTCTAGGGCAGGGTAGGTGCCTTGCAGCTCACAAGACTGCTTTTCCCATTTGCTCCCCTGGGGTTGGGAAGATGGCAGACCAGAGAGGCCTAGCTTCACCCTACAAGCCCCGTGAGGGCGGGAAATGTGGCTAGGCCTGTTGACAATTTGTCCCAAAGATGAGGAGTACTTGTAGCTCCTTCCATGGTAAACATTAGTCTGAGATACTCCCGAGAATGGCAGCCAAGGCCGGGCTGGGAGAGTCCCGGCGAACCAAGAAGAAAACAGCATCACAAGGAGACATTATGCCCAGCCCTTCTAGGGCAGGGTAGGTGCCAGAGCTTGCTACCATCTGCAGCTCATGAGCCTGCCATTTCCATTAGCTCCCCTGGGGTGGGGAAGATGGCAGACCAGAGAGACCTAGCTTCTCCCTAGGAGCCCGGTGAGGGCAGGGAATGTGGATAGGCCTGGGGACAGTTGGTCCCAACGATGAGGGGGTACTTGTACCTCCTCCCATGGCAGACATTAGTCTGAGATACTCCCAAGACAGGGAGCCAAGGCCGGGCCACCACTTGGAAAAGCCACGGACTGGGAGAGTACACCCAGCCCTTTTAGGGCAGGGTAGGTGCCAAAGCTAGAGCTTGTTACTATCTGCAGCTTGCAAGACTGCCCTTCCCATCAGCCTCCCTGGGGCGGGGAAGATGGCAGACCAGAGAGGCCTAGCTTCTCTCTGTGAGCCCTGTGAGGGCGGGGAACCTGGCTAGGCCTGGGGGCAATTGGTCCCAGACGATGAGGGGGTACTTGTACCCACTCCCATGGGAGACATAGGTCTCAGACACTCCCACGACAGGAAGCCAAGGCCGGGTCACCATCTGGAAAAGACCCGGGCTGGTAGAGTACCGGCGAATCAACAACAACAACAGCAGCGTCAAGGAACTTCCCTTGAGGGGGTAACTACTAGTAATAAAGTTAACTCTACTAGCAAAGCTAACTTTCTTAATAAAGCTAACTCTTAACAAACCATTCTTAATAAAGTTATCTCTCAAAGCTAACACTTAAAGCTAGCTTTCCTAACAAAGCTCTCTTAATAAAGCTAACTCTAATAAGAAAGATAACTTAACAAAGCTAACTCTCTTAAAGCTAACACTCTTAATAAAGCTAGCTCTTAAAGCTAAAACTCTTAATAAAGCTAGCTCTCAATAAAGCTCCTCTTTAAGGGGGCCTCCTTGTTGAGTAAAGAGGCTATCGGTCTGAGGAACTGGACCTTTTGGTCTTCTTCCTCAGACCGAACCTAATTACCTACAATCCTCCCTTCCCTATCCCTTCCCCCCCTTTTTCCCCTCTCCCAACCCTCCTCTATTCCCCATCCCGTTTGTAGCCTCTGGGGGTCCTCCCCTCTGGCATTAAGGTTTCTAGGTAGGGGGAAGTGTGCAGTTTGCCATGGAATCTGGATTATCTGGAGGTGCCCTGCTCCCTTACCGGATTTCTGAGAAGTGGATGGGGTGTCCTGCAGGTGACGGGTGTATCTCCAGAGGCTGCCTGTCGGTTTTAGGAGGTGGCAGCCAAAGGAGGTATGCTTTGTGGCAGGTTTCTGACCGCCCTCTCTTTTGTCCACCGAGGTGGCTCAGTAGATGTGAGGTTGCGATCCCTGAGCGCTGGTTTACTGGCGTGATGGGTAGGGTACGGCATGGGTTCCACGCTGCATCTGCACTACTTGTGATCTCAAGGTTCTCTCGGATGAGAGGAAGAACTTACGGCCCTTTCATGCTTTCTAGTGACTGTCCCTCCACTGTCCCTCTTTTTTTTCTTTTTTTTTCTTTCCTTCTTTCTTTTTTTCTTAAAATAATAATAAGAAAGAAGTCCCATCATCATGGCGTCTTCGTTCTCTGATAACCCTCCTCCTCCCAGGCCCCTTCTTGTTATCACATCCTGTTCTGACCCAGCTTCGCTATTGGACCATTCTTTAGACTTCCCTTACCCCTGTACCTTCTGCTGGTGAGGCTTCGTCACCTGCTCCAAGTACTGGGGCTCCACCCGCTTCTGTTAGTGCTTTTACCTCTTGCACACCTTTAACTATGTGTCCGGCTTCCCCGAATATGGTGCAATGGTTTTCGGATCGCCCACCTACCTCGGGTTGGGCCACCCGCGGTACTACGCCTAAACATTCCAGACCATTTACTGACGACAGTTCTTCGATGTCTACTCATTCTACCCAAAAACGACCTACGCAACACCCACTTCCTTTACGCATCATATTTTCAAGTATGCAGTGGACTAAATTCTTTTCCCTACAACCGACATCTCCAACTGATTATCTTTCTGACCATAGTATTGGTAAAGCTCTTTTACGACACGTTGGCCAAAATATATCCTTTCACACTCTTGAAGCGGTGAGCGCGTCGTTTCAGTTCAGAATTCAGAACAAGCTAATGATCTTTCCCATATTACTTCCATAGATAACATTCCAGTCACAGTTCACAAGCACGCTACTCTCAATTCTTGCAGTGGTATGGTGGTTTTACCATGTACCATTGAACAGAGTAATTTTCTGTCATGTGGTGATGATATTTTGGAGCAATTAGCCCTTTAAGATTTTCCTATTCTCAAAGTGGATACAAATGTCCTTCCCGCTAAATACTGCAGATCTGCGGCGGAGTGCCCAGTCTGCAGTGCTTCGGATCATACTAATACATCTTGTAGTCTTTTCCCCACTTGTTTCAATTCCAATGAACCTCATCCTTCTTTTTCCCACAGTTGTCAGGTCTATCGAAATGAATGAGAAATCCATTGTCTTAGGGAGAGCAAAGGCCTTACTTATGCTATGGATGTCTCTCGGCTCTGCCTTCAGGGAAATCTTCCTTGTATCCCTTATTCGCAAGTAGCTAGGAGACCTCCAACCTTAACGGTCCCCCCACCTACCAGCTCCTCCAGTGTTGTGTCTTCTGGGGTCACCCCCGTCTCTAATTCTTTTGTAGTTTTACTCTCTGAAACTCCCACCTCTCTCACACGGAAGTGGAGGTTCACCCTTCCCCTCATGTAGTCCCCTCTTCTCCAGTTACCTTCCAACCTCCTTCCTCTCTTGTTCCACCGCATGACTCTTCTGCCCCCGCCAGCGCATATCTCCAGGTTCATACATCCCTCCCCTCTAAGGCCTCTTTGGTTACCTCCATAGTCTCTCCGATCTCTACTTGCTCTACCTCACCTATCTCAGAAATCATAGCATCGCCATCTTTCTTATCCGCTGAGACACTTGATGATATCTCCAACTATATTGTGGAGACGAAACCCTCGATGGACACCGATGTGCCTCCTTCTACCCCTTTCTATTTTTCACGACCCTTTCAGCAATCTGATTCCTCCTTGCTTACACGTTTACCGTTGCCTCCACACATTGACTTCACTGACCCTAATAGCCCATAGAATTTATCGCTTCTTATTGTTAGCATACCTATCTTTGTAAATAATGACTTGTTTACAATGGAATATTCGTGGCCTGAGGGGTAATGGGGGAGAGCTCCAGGTGTTGCTCTCCTAGTTTTCCCCAGTATGTGTTGGGTTACAAGAGCCCAAAATTCGTTCAGCTGTTTATTCGTCCAATTTCAGGCTATGTGTTCTTGCATTCTGCTGAACCCTTTCTGGATGATTCCTTTAATGAGAGCACACTTCTTGTGCGCGTTGGTATACTGTATCAACAGGTCTTTGTTCTCTGCTGCATTATACTGCAGCTCGTATTTATTTGCACAGATGGTATACAGTTTGCTCTCTATATCTCTCCCCTTCCCGTGCATTCTGTATCTCGGATATGGCATTCTTGATATCTTCTCTACCGCCGCCCATCTTGTTGTTAGGTGA
This sequence comes from Cherax destructor, assembly GCA_009830355.1. Lineage (NCBI taxonomy): Eukaryota > Metazoa > Arthropoda > Malacostraca > Decapoda > Parastacidae > Cherax > Cherax destructor. The sequence continues at coordinate 27,283 of WNWK01014311.1, read as the reverse complement.
CTTTAACACTCACCATCATCTTTGGGGAGGGTCCCATTGTGACTCCCGTGGTGATCAGTTAGAGACTCTTCTCACTTCTCATCCTCTTCATGTTTTAAATAAGGGTGCTCCCACCCTTATTGACTCTCACACTCAGTCTCTCTCTTGCATTGATCTTTTTATCTGCTTCTCGTCACACTTGATTACGCTTGGTCTATTCTCCCGGATTTGCACAACAGTGATCACTTTCATATTCTTCTTACTTCTACTACGTATTCCGGACCGCCTCGTAGCCCTCGTTGGCAATGTGGACGAGCGAATTGGGACTTATACTCTCATCATACCACTTTTTGTGAGGACCCTTCTTCGTCCTCTATTGATGAGCTGGTGCACCAGCTATCGGCCTTAGTTTTGACTGCAGTATCACGTTCTATTCCTCAAACCTCAGACAGGCATTCTCAGACCTGCGTGCCTTGGTGGTCTCCTGCGTGTGCCCGTGCGGTGTGTTTGAAACGCGCTGCGTGGGGCTGTTATCGGTATAATCGGACCTCGGATCGTCTCTTGGATTTTAAGCGGGCAAGTGCAGTCGCTCACAGTGTCATACGCGATGTTAAGTGCCCTCGTTGGTAAGACTATGTGTCTACCATTACCTCAACTTCCCCTATGATTGTGGTTTGGAAGAAGGTACGGAAGTTGTGTGGCAAGTACTCTCTGGACCCAGCTCCTGTTTTGTGGGTTGCTGGTGTTAGTGTTGCGGAACTTCTCGAAGTTGCCACGGAAATCGGGAACTATCTTGTTTGTGTCTCCCAAGGGCTTCACCTCTATCCTTAATTTCTCGCTTCTAAGTCTACTAAGGAGCAATTGCCCTCGGATTTCTCTTCTAGTGGAATGGAGTCATATACTGTACCTTTCATTCTCCTTGAACTAGAGTCCACGCTTTCCCCTTGCTGGTCATCGGCCGGATGATATTCATATCAGTATACTACAACATCTGCATTCTACAGCTCTTATGGTCCTTTTGCGTCTTTTCAATCTTATTTGGACGCGAGGGGTTCTCCAATAAAGGAAATCTGCCACTGTCCTACCGTTTCACAAACCAGGAACCTCGGGCTTGATACCTCTCACTATCGTCCCATTGTTTGATATGATATTTAGAGACTCACAATAGTCTTTCTCCTCACCAATATGGCTTTCACAGGGGCCGCTCTACTTTGGACCCCTTGCTTCATTTAGATAAATATGTACGAAATGCCTTTGCTAACAAACACTCCATCCTAGCAGTCCTTTTTGATCTTGAGAAGGCATATGACACCTCTTGGAGGTATAACATTTTGGCCCAAGTCCACTCCTTAGGCTTCCATTGTAATCTACCAACCTTCCTTGCTGCTTTGTTATCTGGCAGACATTTTCGTGTCCGTGTTGGCGCCTCGCTTTCTTCAGACTTTGTTCAAGCCGAAGGAGTCCAACAAGGTTGTGTTCCTAGCACTACCCTTTTTCTCTTAGCTATAAATGACCTACCTTCCATTCTTCCATCGCATATTTGGTCGTCACTGTATGTAGATGACTTCGCTGTAGCTTACACAGGCGCTGACTGTCGCCTGGCAACGGCCTCCCTTCAAGATGCGATTGATCGAGTTTCCCATTGGGCCACTTCTCATGGCTTTAAATTTTCTAGTACGAAAACCCATTTCATTACCTTCACTAGACGTCCTCTTATCCCTGATATTCCATTGTATTTACACGCCTCACGTATACCAGATTGTGATACGGTCAAGTTTCTTAGTCTTCTCTTCGATCGCCGGTTGACATGGAAACCTCACATTCCTCTCTGAAGGCAGCTTGCCATGGTCGACTGAATCTCCTTAAAATTCTTGTGCATCGTTCATGGGGAGCAGATCGCCGGACTCTCCTCCGTTGCATTCATCCCTAGTCTTGTTGAAGCTGGATTATGGAGACCAGGGTCTATGTTTATGCCTTGGGGCCTTTTGTTCATCCCCTGTTGAAAGCTTCTATGCTGAAGCGAATGTTTCTTCCTTAGCTGATCGTCGTGATGCGCATTGCCTTCGTTACTTTGTCCGCTCTCATGACCTTCGTGTTTCTCCTATGTATAGGTTGGTCTCAGACGTTAGTAAAAGCCCATTATTTGTTCGACACCCCTGCTTACTCCGATCGTTTTCTCTTCGTCTTCACTCACTCCAGTCTTCTCTCCAGTTATCTCCCTTGTATGTTCATTCCGTGCACTGCTTCTCGCTCTCTTTTTCTTGATCACTTAGAGTCGCATGCTCATGGTGTTGTTGTTTATACAGATGGTTCTAAATCTTCTGACGGTGTTGGGTTTGCGGCGGTGTTCCCTGACGATGTTGTCTGAGGTCATTTGTTAGACTCGGCTAGTATTTTTACTGCCGAGTTGTATGTCATCCTCATAGCGCTTCTCTGTATTACATATATGTCTCCTTCGACGTTTGTTTTCATTTCAGATTTCCTCATTGCTTTAGAAGCCATCAAACAGTTTGATTTCTCTCATCCATTAGTCTTTTGCATTCAACTATAGTTGTGCCGTGTCCTAGCAAAAACAAAGACGTCGTGTTCTGTTGGGTCCTGGACTTGTTGATGTGCAGGGCAATGAACAAGCGGATGCTGCTGGACGGTCAGCAGTGCAATACCTTCCGGTTTCCTATAGGGGTCTTCCATTTAGAGATTATTTTCCAGTCGTCTCTGCCCGTCTTTGCAGCCGTTGGCAACAACAGTGGTCGGGCATGCACTATAAGAAATTGCACTCTATTAAACCGCTTTTAGGTTAGTGGCCATCTTCTTACCACCGTTGCCGTACACGGGAGATTGCGCTCTCCTGTCTTCGCATCGGCCATACTCGCCTTACCCATGGCTATCTCATGGAACGACACGCTATTCCTCTCTGTGAGGTTTGTCGGGTTCCTCTTTTGGTTCTTCAGTTTCTTGAAGATTGTCTGGTTTACCAGCTGGCAGGATTTACCAGCTGGCAGGGTTTACCTCCACCGCCGCCGCCGCCCTGCCACTCTTACCTTACCTTCTTGCAGACGGTCCTGCCTTTGACTTACAATCACTTTTTGAGTTTTTGTCAGCAACTGCTTTACTTTACAAACTTTGACACATAACTCTTAGCGTCCCTTTCACCCCTTTCCTCCCCTTACCTCTGACCCCCTCTCCACCAGATGTTTATGGCACCGGCACTATTTTCTACCCCGTAGAGCTGTATGACCCTTGTCGGTTTAGCGCTTTCTTTGATTAAAATAATAATTTTAATAAAGCTGACTCTCTTAATAAATCTTTCTTAATAAAGCTAACTCTCTTAAAGCTACCTCTTAATAAAGGTAACTTAATAAAGCTAGTTCTTAATAAAGCTAACTTAATAAAGCTAGTTCTTAATAAAGCTAACTTAATAAAGCTAGCTCCTAATAAAGCTAACTTAATAAAGCTAGTTCTTAATAAAGGTTACTTAATAAAGCTAGTTCTTAATAAAGCTAACTTAATAAAGCTAGTTCTTAATAAAGCTAACTTTAATAAAGCTAGTTCTTAATAAAGGTTACTTAATAAAGCTAGCTCTTAATAAAGCTAACTTAATAAAGCTAGTTCTTAATAAAGGTTACTTAATAAAGCTAGTTCTTAATAAAAGTAACTTAATAAAGCTAGCTCTTAATAAAGCTAACTTAATAAAGCTAGTTCTTAATAAAGGTAACTTAATAAAGCTAGCTCTTAATAAAGCTAACTTAATAAAGCTAGTTCTTAATAAAGGTAACTTAATAAAGCTAGCTCTTAATAAAAGTAACTTAATAAAGCTAGTTCTTAATAAAGGTAACTTAATAAAGCTATGTAACTTAAAGCTATGTAACTCTCTTAATAAAGTTAGCTCTCATAATTATAGTAAAGCCTCCTCTCAAAAACCTCTCATAATAGTGGTAGTAGTGGTAGTGGTGGTAGTGGCACTTGTGGTGATAGTGATAGTAGTGGTAGTGGTACTGGTGGTGATAGTGGTAGTAGTGGTAGTGGTGATAGTGGTGGTGGTGGTACTGGTGGTGATAGTGGTAGTGGTGATAGTGGTAGTGGTGGTGGTGGTACTGGTGGTGATAGTGGTAGTAGGTAGTAGTGGTAGTGGTACTGGTGGTGGTAGTGGTAGTGGTGATAGTGGTAGTGGTGGTGGTGATAGTGGTGATAGTGGTAGTAGTGGTAGTGGTACTGGTGGTGATAGTGGTAGTGGTACTGGTGGTGATAGTGGTAGTAGCGGTACTGGTGGTGGCAGTAGTGGTGGTAGTAGCGGTACTGGTGGTGGCAGTAGTGGTGGTAGTAGTGATAACAGTGCTGGTAATAGTGGTAACAATGGTGGTAGTAGTGATGGTAGTAATAGTGATAGTAGTAATAGTAGTGGTAGTAATGGTAGTAGTAGTAGTAGTGGTGGTGGTAGTATTGGTAGTAGCGGTGGTAGTGTTAGTAGTGGTGGTAGTGGTGGTAGTGTTAGTAGTAGTAATGGTAGTAAGAACAACCATTCTGGCCTATTAAGTTGACCTTGTTTCATGCGGTCCCTTGAGTGGTGGTAGTGGTGGTTGTCACGCTACCACCACTACCTCCTACCACAACTACCACCCTTACTACTAGCACCACTACCACCCTTACTACTAGCACCACTACCACCCTTACTACTAGCACCACTGCCACCTTACTACTAGCACCACTACCACCCTTACTAGCACCACTACCACCCTTCTACTAGCACCACTACCACCTTACTACTAGCACCACTACCACCCTTACTACTAGCACCACTACCACCCTTACGACTAGCACCACTGCCACCCTTACTACTAGCACCACTACCACCCTTACTACTAGCACCACTACCACCCTTACTACTAGCACCACTACCACCCTTACTACTAGCACCACTACCACCCTTACTACTAGCACCACTACCACCCTTACGACTAGCACCACTACCACCCTTACTACTAGCACCACTACCACCCTTACGACTAGCACCACTACCACCCTTACTACTAGCACCACTACCACCCTTACTACTAGCACCACTACCACCCTTACTACTAGCACCACTACCACCCTTACGACTAGCACCACTACCACCCTTACTACTAGCACCACTACCACCCTTCCTACTACCACAACTACCATCCTTCCTGCTACCACAACTATGAAAACAAGTTCAACAACAATTTCTGCAATAACAAGCAAACAACAGCGACAACCACAACCACAGCAAGAACCACAATCAAAACATCAACAACAACAACAACAAGTGTTATGGTAATGACCTCCTGCTATTTTCGGAAGATAATTACCTTAATTAGGAACAAGACAGAGTGTAAGCAGTCACGTGACCAGCAGCCTTGTTAAGTGTCACCTGTAGCGCTGCTAGTAGTGTTGCTAGTAGTGTTGCTACTAGTAGTGTTGCTAGTAGTGTTACTAGTAGTGTTGCTAGTAGTGCTACTAGTAGTGTTGCTAGTAGTGCTACTAGTAGTATTGCTAATAGTGCTGCTAGTAGTGCTACTAATAGTGTTGCTAGTAGTGCTGCTAGTAGTGCTACTAATAGTGTTGCTAGTAGTGCTGCTAGTAGTGTTGCTAGTAGTGCTGCTAGTAGTGTTGCTAGTAGTGCTACTAGTAGTGTTGCTAGTAGTGTTACTAGTAGTGCTACTAGTAGTGTTGCTAGTAGTGTTACTAGTAGTGTTGCTAGTAGTGTTACTAGTAGTGTTGCTAGTAGTGCTACTAGTAGTATTGCTAATAGTGCTGCTAGTAGTGCTACTAATAGTGTTGCTAGTAGTGTTGCTAATAGTGCTACTAATAGTGTTGCTAGTAGTGCTGCTAGTAGTGTTGCTAGTAGTGCTGCTAGTAGTGCTGCTAGAAGGGCTACTAATAGTGTTGCTAGTAGTGTTGCAAGTAGTATTGCTAATAGTGCTGCTAGTAGTGCTACTAATAATGTTGTATAGTGTTGCTAATAGTGTTGCTAGTAGTGTTTCTGGCAAGTAGGTCTGAGTGCTACTAGTAGTGTTGCTAGTAGTGCTACTAGTAGGGCTAGTAGGCTACTAGTGTGCTAGTAGTGCTACTAGTAGGGTTGCTAGTAGTGCTACTAGTAGTGTTGCTATAGTGCGCTAGTAGTGTTCCTAGTAGTGCTGCTAGTAATGTTTCTAGTAGTACTGTTAGTGAAAGTAATCACATGACCAGTAATCATTAGTGTCACCTGTAGTCTAGTAGTGCTAGTAGTGTACTAGTAGTGTTGCTAGTAGTGTTACTAGTAGTGTTGCTAGTAGTGCTACTAGTAGGTTGCTATAGTGCCTAGTAGTGTCTAGTATGTCTAAGTATGAATATGCATGTCTACAATAGTGTTGCTAGTAGTGCTGCTAAGTGTATATAGTGTTGCTAGTAGTGCTTAGTAGTGTGCTAGTAGTGTGCTAGTAGTGTGCTAGTAGTGCTACTAGTAGTGTTGCTAGTAGTGTTACTATAGTGCTCTAGTAGTGTTGCTAGTAGTGTTACTAGTAGTGTTGCTAGTAGTGTTACTAGTAGTGTTGCTAGTAGTGCTACTAGTAGTATTGCTAATAGTGCTGCTAGTAGTGCTACTAATAGTGTTGCTAGTAGTGTTGCTAATAGTGCTACTAATAGTGTTGCTAGTAGTGCTGCTAGTAGTGTTGCTAGTAGTGCTGCTAGTAGTGCTGCTAGAAGGGCTACTAATAGTGTTGCTAGTAGTGTTGCAAGTAGTATTGCTAATAGTGCTGCTAGTAGTGCTACTAATAGTGTTGCTAGTAGTGTTGCTAATAGTGTTGCTAGTAGTGTTTCTAGTAGTGCTACTAGTAGTGTTGCTAGTAGTGCTACTAGTAGTGTTGCTAGTAGTGCTACTAGTAGTGCTGCTAGTAGTGCTACTAGTAGGGTTGCTAGTAGTGCTACTAGTAGTGTTGCTAGTAGTGCTGCTAGTAGTGTTCCTAGTAGTGCTGCTAGTAATGTTTCTAGTAGTACTGTTAGTGAAAGTAATCACATGACCAGTAATCATTAGTGTCACCTGTAGTGCTTGCTAGAGTGTTACTAGTAGTGCTACTAGTAGTGTTGCTAGTAGTGTTACTAGTAGTGTTGCTAGTAGTGCTACTAGTAGTGTTGCTAGTAGTGCTACTATAGTGTTGCTAATAGTGCTACTAGTAGTATGCTAATAGTGCTGCTAGTAGTGCTACTAATAGTGTTGCTAGTAGTGCTGCTAGTAGTGTTGCTAGTAGTGCTGCTAAAGGGCTACTAATAGTGTTGCTAGTAGTTTGCTATAGTAGTGCTTGCTAGTAGTGCTACTAATAGTGTTGCTAGTAGTGTTGCTAATAGTGTTGCTAGAAGTGTTTCTAGTAGTGCTACTAGTAGTGTTGCTAGTAGTGCTACTAGTAGTGTTGCTAGTAGTGCTACTAGTAGTGTTGCTAGTAGTATTGCTAATAGTGCTGCTAGTAGTGCTACTAATAGTGTTGCTAGTAGTGTTGCTAATAGTGTTGCTAGTAGTGTTTCTAGTAGTGCTACTAGTAGTGTTGCTAGTAGTGCTACTAGTAGTGTTGCTAGTAGTGCTACTAGTAGTGTTGCTAGTAGTGCTACTAGTAGTGTTGCTAGTAGTGCTACTAGTAGTGTTGCTATTAGTGCTACTAGTAGTGTTGCTAGTAGTGCTGCTAGTAGTGTTCCTAGTAGTGCTGCTAGTAATGTTTCTAGTAGTACTGTTAGTGAAAGTAATCACATGACCAGTAATCATTAGTGTCACCTGTAGTGCTGCTAGTAGTGTTACTAGTAGTGCTACTAGTAGTGTTGCTAGTAGTGTTACTAGTAGTGTTGCTAGTAGTGCTACTAGTAGTGTTGCTAGTAGTGCTACTAGTAGTGTTGCTAGTAGTGCTACTAGTAGTATTGCTAATAGTGCTGCTAGTAGTGCTACTAATAGTGTTGCTAGTAGTGCTGCTAGTAGTGTTGCTAGTAGTGCTGCTAGAAGGGCTACTAATAGTGTTGCTAGTAGTGTTGCTAGTAGTATTGCTAATAGTGCTGCTAGTAGGGCTACTAATAGTGTTGCTAGTAGTGTTGCTAATAGTGTTGCTAGTAGTGTTTCTAGTAGTGCTACTAGTAGTGTTGCTAGTAGTGCTACTAGTAGTGTTGCTAGTAGTGCTACTAGTAGTGTTGCTAGTAGTATTGCTAATAGTGCTGCTAGTAGTGCTACTAATAGTGTTGCTAGTAGTGTTGCTAATAGTGTTGCTAGTAGTGTTGCTAGTACTGATACTAGTAGTGTTGCTAGTAGTGTTACTAGTAGTGCTGCTAGTAGTGTTACTAGTAGTGTTACTAGTAGTGCTGCTAGTAGTGTTACTAGTAGTGTTGCTAGTAGTGCTGCTTAGTAGTGTTACTAGTAGTGCTGTAGTAGTGTTACTAGTGTTACTAGTAGTGTTACTAGTAGTGCTGCTAGTAGTGTTACTAGTAGTGCTGTTAGTAGTGTTGCTAGTCGTGTTGCTAGTAGTGCTGCTAGTAGTGTTACTAGTAGTGCTGCTAGTAGTGTTACTAGTAGTGCTGCTAGTAGTGTTACTAGTAGTGCTGCTAGTAGTGTTACTAGTAGTGCTGCTAGTAGTGTTACTAGTAGTGCTGCTAGTAGTGTTACTAGTAGTGCTGCTAGTAGTGTTACTAGTAGTGCTGCTAGTAGTGTTACTAGTAGTGCTGCTAGTAGTGTTACTAGTAGTGTTACTAGTAGTGCTGCTAGTAGTGTTACTAGTAGTGTTACTAGTAGTGTTACTAGTAGTGCTACTAGTAGTGTTACTAGTAGTGTTACTAGTAGTGCTGCTAGTAGTGTTACTAGTAGTGCTGGTAGTAGTGTTACTAGTGTTACTAGTAGTGTTACTAGTAGTGCTGCTAGTAGTGTTACTAGTAGTGCTGCTAGTAGTGTTACTAGTAGTGTTACTAGTAGTGCTGCTAGTAGTGTTACTAGTAGTGCTGCTAGTAGTGTTACTAGTAGTGCTGCTAGTAGTATTACTAGTAGTGCTGCTAGTAGTGTTACTAGTAGTGCTGCTAGTAGTGTTACTAGTAGTGTTACTAGTAGTGCTGCTAGTAGTGTTACTAGTAGTGTTACTAGTAGTGCTGCTAGTAGTGTTACTAGTAGTGCTGCTAGTAGTGTTACTAGTAGTGTTACTAGTAGTGCTGCTAGTAGTGTTACTAGTAGTGTTACTAGTAGTGTTACTAGTAGTGCTGCTAGTAGTGTTACTAGTAGTGCTGCGAGTAATGTTACTAGTAGTGCTGCTAGTAGTGTTACTAATAGTGCTGCTAGTAGTGTTACTAGTAGTGCTGCTAGTAGTGTTACTAGTAGTGCTGCTAGTAGTGCTGCTAGTAGTGTTACTAGTAGTTCTGCTAGTAGTGTTACTAGTAGTGTTACTAGTAGTGCTGCTAGTAGTGCTGCTAGTAGTGTTACTAGTAGTGCTGCTAGTAGTGTTACTAGTAGTGCTGCTAGTAGTGTTACTAGTAGTGTTACTAGTAGTGCTGCTAGTAGTGTTACTAGTAGTGCTGCTAGTAGTGTTACTAGTAGTGCTGCTAGTAGTGTTACTAGTAGTGCTGCTAGTAGTGTTACTAGTAGTGTTACTAGTAGTGCTGCTAGTAGTGTTACTAGTAGTGCTGCTAGTAGTGTTACTAGTAGTGCTGCTAGTAGTGCTGCTAGTAGTGTTACTAGTAGTGCTGCTAGTAGTGTTACTAGTAGTGCTGCTAGTAGTGCTGCTATTAGTGTTACTAGTAGTGCTGCTAGTAGTGTTACTAGTAGTGCTGCTAGTAGTGCTGCTAGTAGTGTTACTAGTAGTGCTGCTAGTAGTGTTACTAGTAGTGCTGCTAGTAGTGCTGCTAGTAGTGTTGCTAGTAGTGCTGCTAGTAGTGCTGCTAGTAGTGCTGCTAGTAGTGTTACTAGTAGTGTTACTAGTAGTGTTTCTAGTAGTGCTGCTAGTAGTGTTACTAGTAGTGTTACTAGTAGTGCTGCTAGTAGTGTTACTAGTAGTGCTGCTAGTAGTGTTACTAGTAGTGCTGCTAGTAGTGTTACTAGTAGTGTTACTAGTAGTGCTGCTAGTAGTGTTACTAGTAGTGTTACTAGTAGTGCTGCTAGTAGTGTTACTAGTAGTGCTGCTAGTAGTGTTACTAGTAGTGCTGCTAGTAGTGTTACTAGTAGTGTTACTAGTAGTGCTGCTAGTAGTGTTACTAGTAGTGCTGCTAGTAGTGTTACTAGTAGTGCTGCTAGTAGTGTTACTAAGATAGTGTTACTAGTAGTGTTGCTAGTAGTGTTACTAGTAGTGCTGCTAGTAGTGTTACTAGTAGTGCTGCTAGTAATGTTACTAGTAGTGCTGCTAGTAGTGCTGCTAGTAGTGTTACTAGTAGTGCTGCTAGTAGTGTTACTAGTAGTGTTACTAGTAGTGTTGCTAGTATTGTTACTAGTAGTGTTGCTAGTAGTACTGCTAGTAGTGTTACTAGTAGTGTTGCTAGTAGTGTTACTAGTAGTGTTACTAGTAGTGCTGCTAGTAGTGTTACTAGTAGTGTTACTAGTAGTGCTGCTAGTAGTGTTACTAGTAGTGTTACTAGTAGTGTTACTAGTAGTGTTGCTAGTAGCGTTACTAGTAGTGCTGCTAGTAGTGTTACTAGTAGTGTTGCTAGTAGTGTTACTATTAGTGTTACTAGTAGTGTTACTAGTAGTGTTACTAGTAGTGTTGCTAGTAGTGTTACTAGTAGTGTTGCTAGTAGTGTTACTAGTAGTGCTGCTAGTAGTGTTACTAGTAGTGCTGCTAGTAGTGTTACTAGTAGTGCTACTAGTAGTGTTACTAGTAGTGTTACTAGTAGTGTTGCTAGTAGTGTTACTGGTAGTGTTACTAGTAGTGTTACTAGTAGTGCTGCTAGTAGTGTTACTAGTAGTGTTACTAGTAGTGTTACTAGTAGTGCTGCTAGTAGTGTTACTAGTAGTGCTGCTAGTAGTGTTACTAGTAGTGCTACTAGTAGTGTTACTAGTAGTGTTACTAGTAGTGTTACTAGTAGTGCTGCTAGTAGTGTTACTAGTAGTGTTACTAGTAGTGTTACTAGAAGCACTGAGATATGTTTTCCCTCAATGTATGAAATATTAAAGTTGAGTTATAATTAGAAGAAGAAGAAGAAGAAGAAGAAGAAGAAGAAGAAGAAGAAGAAGAAGAAGAAGAAGAAGAAGAAGAAGAAGAAGAAGAAGAATTGCTATTCGTCTAGTGTTCAGTGTTGGGTATAAGGGTTAAACTAGGTTATGTAATATTAACGAGTCTAAGTTACTTTTAGTGTCATTAAAACTGTGTATAACCTGTTCAGTGTCAGTTAAGAATAATTTAATGTCTGAGTGATTAATTTCAAGTGTCAGTGTATATACACTGAGACATAAACCCCTCACCCCAATGGAAATAAGTTGTCTGACTTTTTTTGGGGTTATCCTGGGATCTGTACACATATGCTGCTATGTATGATAATCTATGTAACTGTATTTGTGTATACCTGAATAAACTTACTTATTTACCCCTCAGTGGTTATATCCTGTGGTATTACTGGAGGAGGAGCCGAGTAAATAATACCGTTATATTTATTGTATTAAGGGTGGAACAAGTGAAGGAGTCGAGTAAATAATACCGTTATATTTATTGTATTAAGGGTGAAATAAGTCGAAGAGTCGAGCAAATATTACCGTTGCATTTGTGACATTAAAGGTGGAACAAGTGGAGCTGAGTAAATATTATTGTTGAAATTAGCGAGGCGCTGACGCCGGTAATGTAAGATTAACTGTCCTTCCCTCATAATGCTCCCTTTGGTAACTTATTTAGAAAAGTTAAATGAGACGCAGGACTAATAGTTTTGGTTCCACCATGTACAAACTGGAACAGACTTACTTGTGGTGTGATAAGATTTTCTTCAGATTTTTAACCCCGGAGGGTTAGCCACCCTGCATAATCTTATTTCTATTGGGCTCCTTCAATTTTTGTCCCCCAGGATGCCACCCTCACCAGCGACCTTACACCCGGGTACCTACTTGCTTCCTAGATGAACAATGACAGTAGGTGTAAGGAAACATGCCCAATGTTTCCACCCATGCCGGGGTTCGAACCACGGACACTCAGTGTGTATAGCGAGAGATTTGCCAACCAGGTCACTCTAGCAGAAATCCCCGGTGTAATGGGGAATCCATCACCTCAGTTTCCTCAGTAAAATATCTGGGAATCCCCTTTGACCCATGCATGTCAGGAGAATTGATAGGGAACAGTGTAGTAAAGAAAGCGAATGCCAGACTGAAGTTCCTCTACAGACAAGCACAGTGTCTACCTACTGAGGCACAGTGTCTACCTACTGAGGCACAGTGTCTACCTACTGAGGCACAGTGTCTACCTACTGAGGCACAGTGTCTACCTACTGAGGCACAGTGTCTACCTACTGAGGCACAGTGTCTACCTACTGAGGCACAGTGTCTACCTACTGAGGCACAGTGTCTACCTACTGAGGCACAGTGTCTACCTACTGAGGCACAGTGTCTACCTACTGAGGCACAGTGTCTACCTACTGAGGCACAGTGTCTACCTACTGAGGCACAGTGTCACCTACTGAGGCACAGTGTCTACCTACTGAGGCACAGTGTCTACCTACTGAGGCCAGTGTCTACCTACTGAGGCACAGTGTCTACCTACTGCGGCACAGTGTCTACCTACTGAGGCACAGTGTCTACCTACTGAGGCACAGTGTCTACCTACTGAGGCACAGTGTCTACCTACTGAGGCACAGTGTCTACCTACTGAGGCTCACAGGACACTATGTCTAGCCCTTATACAATGTCATATTGACTACGCTTGCTCTTCATGGTACTCTGCCTTGACAAAAAAACTGAAAGATAAGCTGCAAATCACCCAGAACAAAATGGTAAGATTCATCCTGGACCTGGGTCCAAGAGAGCATGTAGGCCAGGATGAATTACAACAATTGGATATGCTGAATATTGAAGACAAAGTAAAACAACTTAAGTTAAATCAAGTTTATAAAATTGCTCACAAACAGTGTCCAGAATATCTTGGTGCCAATTTTGTCAAGGTTGGGAACCAAAGCAGTCATAGTACTAGGGGGAGAGAGCAGTCATAGTACTAGGGGGAGAGAGCAGTCATAGCACTATGGGGAGAGAGCACAACTTTGTAGTACCCACAGTCAGTGGCCAGGCTTCAAACACCTTTTATTGTACAGCAATAAAGGAATGGAACAGACTGCCTGCACATGTCAAAGCCAGTCATAGCATGAGCCAGTTCAAGAAGAGAACCAAAAGGTACCTAATGAATGTAGCGACAGAAAGGTACCTAATGAATGTAGCGACAGAAAGGGAGGAGAATGATTTTTAATTTTTTTAGCTAACACATAGATAAATATAAATAATTCATTTTACCTTATTCCTAGTATATATCCTTTATAGTATAATAATAAGGAAATAAGTCACTTTGACTTTTTTGGGTTATCCTGGGTTTTCTACACATATGCTGCTATGTATGATAATCTATGTAACTGTATTTGTGTATACCTGAATAAACTTACTTATTCCACAATTACCGTCGATTTCTATATTGGATTAAGGGTATAACAGTTGGAGGAGCCGAGCAAATATCACCGTCGATTCCTTTGTTCACCTAGTAGAAAGTAGGTAAGATAAGATAAGATAAGATTTTCTTTGGATTTTTAACCCCGGAGGGTTAGCCACCCAGGATAACCCAAGAAAGTCAGTGCGTCATCGAGGACTGTCTGTCTTATTTCCATTGTTGTCCTTAATCTTGTCGCCCAGGATGCCACCCACACCAGTCGACTAACACCCAGGTACCTATTTGCTGCTAGGTGAACATGACAACAGGTGTAAGGAAACACGTCGAAATGTTTCCACCCGCCGGGAATCGAACCCGGGCCCTCCGTGTGTGAAGCGAGAGCTCTAGCCACCAGGCCACCGGTGGCTAGTAGAAAGTAGGTGACAGTAGATGTTGTTCACCTAGTAGAAAGTAGGTGACAGTAGATGTTGTTCACCTAGTAGAAAGTAGGTGACAGTAGATGTTGTTCACCTAGTAGAAAGTAGGTGACAGTAGATGTTGTTCACCTAGTAGAAAGTAGGTGACAGTAGATGTTGTTCACCTAGTAGAAAGTAAGGTGACAGTAGATGATTGTTCACCTAGTAGAAAGTAGGTGACAGTAGATGTGTTCACCTAGTAGAAGTAGGTGACAGTAGATGTTGTTCACCTAGTAGAAAGTAGGTGACAGTAGGTGTTGTTCACCTAGTAGAAAGTAGGTGACAGTAGATGTTGTTCACCTAGTAGAAAGTAGGTGACAGTAGGTGTTAGTTATCGTACACCTGCTGTTCATGTTTACCAAGCAGAAAGTAGGTACCTGGGTGTTAGCTTACACGTACCACGGTGTTCCATATCAAACTGGACCACAACATACTGGACCACAACATACTGGACCATAACATACTGGACCACAACATACTGGACCATATCATACTAGACCATAACATTCTGGACCATAACATACTGGACCATAACATACTGGACCACAACATACTGGACCATAAATTACTGGACCACAACATACTGGACCATAACATACTGACCATAACATACTGGACCACAACATACTGGACCATAACATACTGGACCATACATACTGGACCATAACATACTGACCATAACATACTGGACCATATCATACTGGACCATAACATACTGGACCACAACATACTGGACCACAACATACTGGACCATAACATACTGGACCACAACATACTGGACCATAACATACTGACCATAACATACTGGACCATATCATACTGGACCATAACATACTGACCATAACATACTGGACCATATCATACTGGACCATAACATACTGGACCACAACATACTGGACCATAACATACTAACCATAACATACTGACCATAACATACTGGACCATAACATACTGGACCATAACATACTGGACCATAACATACTGGACCATAACATACTGGACCATAACATACTGGACCACAACATACTGGACCATAACATACTGACCATAACATACTGGACCATATCATACTGGACCATAACATACTGGACAACAACATACTGGACCATAACATACTGGACCACAACATACTGGACCTTAACATACTGACCATAACATACTGGATCACAACATACTGGACCATAACATACTGACCATAACATACTGGACCATAACATACTGGACCATAACATACTGGACCATAACATACTGGACCACAACATACTGGACCACAACATACTGGACCATAACATACTGGACCACAACATACTGGACCACAACATACTGGACCACAACATACTGGACCACAACATACTGGACCACAACATACTGGACCATAACATACTGGACCACAACATACTGGACCACAACATACTGGACTATAACATACTGGACCACAACATACTGGACCATAACATACTGGACCACAACATACTGGACCACAACATACTGGACCACAACATACTGGACCATAACATACTGGACCACAACATACTGGACCACAACATACTGGACCACAACATACTGGACCACAACATACTGGACCAGAACATACTGGACCACAACATACTGGACACAACACTGACACATACTGGACCATAACATACTGGACCACAACATACTGGACCACAACATACTGGACCACAACATACTGGACCACAACATACTGGACCAGAACATACTGGACCACAACATACTGGACCACAACATACTGGACCACAACATACTGGACCATAACATACTGGACCATAACATACTGGACCATAACATACTGGACCACAACATACTGGACCACAACATACTGGACCACAACATACTGAACCACAACATACTGGACCATAACATAGTGGACCACAACATACTGGACCACAACATACTGGACCACAACATACTAGACCACAACATACTGGACCATAACATACTGGACCACAACATACTGGACCATAACATACTGGACCACAACATACTGGACCACAACATACTGGACCACAACATACTGGACCACAACATACTGAACCACATCATACTGGACCACAACATACTGGACCATAACATACTGGACCACAACATACTGGACCACAACATACTGGACCACAACATACTGGACCACAACATACTGGACCAAAACATACTGGACCACAACATACTTGACCACAACATACTGGACCACAACATACTGGACCACAACATACTGGACCACAGGCCTCTAGTTACAAAAATGTGTTAACGTCAGATTTTAGATTTAAAGTTAGTTTAATATCTTTATTATGCAGCCCATACCCATGGTGTGGGCGGTAGTCACCCCATACCCATGGTGTGGGCGGTAGTCACCCCATACCCATGGTGTGGGCGGTAGTCACCCCATACCCATGGTGTGGGTGGTAGTCACCCCATACCCATGGTGTGGGCGGTAGTCACCCCATACTATGGTGTGGGCGGTAGTCACCCCATACCCATGGTGTGGAGTGGTAGTCACCCAATACTTATGGTGTTTGTGGTAGTCACCCAATACTTATGGTGTTTGTGGTAGTCACCCAATACTTATGGTGTTTGTGGTAGTCACCCAATACTTATGGTGTTTGTGGTAGTCACCCAATACTTATGGTGTTTGTGGTAGTCACCATACCCATGGTGTGGGCAGTGATCACCCATACCCATGGTGTGGGGGAGTCACCCCATACCCATGGTGGGCGGATCACTGCCAACATTGGTGATGGTAGTCACCCCATACCCATGGTGTGGCGGTAGTCACCCCATACCCATGGTGTGGGCGGTAGTCACATGACCCATGGTTGGGTGTAGTCACCATACCCATGGTGTGGGCGTAGCCCATACCCATGGTGTGGGCGGTAGTCACCCCATACCCATGGTGTGGTGGTAGTCACCCCATACCCATGGTGTGGGTGGTAGTCACCCCATACCCATGGTGTGGGTGGTAGTCACCCCATACCCATGGTGTGGGTGGTAGTCACCCATACCCATTGTGTGGGTGGTAGTCACCCATACCCATGGTGTGGGTGGTAGTCACCCCATACCCATGGTGTGGGGGTAGTCACCCCATACCCATGGTGTGGGTGGTAGTCACCCATACCCATGGTGTGGGTGGTAGTCACCCCATACCCATGGTGTGGGGGTAGTCACCCATACCCATGGTGTGGGTGGTAGTCACCCATACCCATGGTGTGGGTGGTAGTCACACTATACACATAGTGTGGGTGGTAGTCACCCCATACCCATGGTGTGGGTGGTAGTCACCCCATACCCATGGTGTAGGTGGTAGTCACACCATACCCATGGTGTGGGCGGTAGGCACCCTATACCCATGGTGTGGGTGGTAGTCACCCTATACCCATGGTGTGGGTGGTAGTCACCCCATACCCATGGTGTGGGTGGTAGTCACCCATACCCATGGTGTGGTGGTAGTCACCTAATACCCATGGTGTGGGTAGTAGTCACCCATACCCATGGTGTGGGTGGTAGTCACACTATACCCATGGTGTGGGTGGTAGTCACCCCATACCCATGGTGTGGGTGGTAGTCACCCCATACCCATGGTGGGTGGTAGTCACACACCATACCCATGGTGTGGGCGGTAGTCACCCTATACCCATGGTGTGGGTGGTAGTCAACTTATACCCATGGTGTGGGTGGTAGTCACCAATACCCATGGTGTGGGTGGTAGTCACCCCATACCCATGGTGTGGGTGGTAGTCACCCCATACCCATGGTGTGGGTGGTAGTCACCCCATACATATGGTGTGGTGGTAGTCACCCCATACCCATGGTGTGGGTGGTAGTCACCCATACCCATGGTGTGGGTGGTAGTCACCCCATACCCATGGTGTGGTGGTAGTCACCCAATACCCATTATGTGGGTGGTAGTCACCCATACCCATGGTGTGGCAGTAGTCACCCCATACCCATGGTGTGGGCGGTAGTCACCCCATACCCATGGTGTGGGTGGTAGTCACCCCATACCCATGGTGTGGGTGGTAGTCACCCCATACCCATGGTGTGGGTGGTAGTCACCCCATACCCATGGTGTAGGCGGTAGTCACCCTATACCCATGGTGTGGGCGGTAGTCACCCCATACCCATGGTGTGGGTGGTAGTCACCCCATACCCATGGTGTTTGTGGTAGTCACCCCATACCTATTGTGTGGGTGGTAGTCACCCCATACCCATGGTGTGGGTGGTAGTCACCCCATACCCATGGTGTGAGTGGTAGTCACCCCATACCCATGGTGTGGGTAGTCACCCCATACCCATGGTGTGGGCGGTAGTCACCCCATACCCATGGTGTGGGTGGTAGTCACCCCATACCCATGGTGTGGGTGGTAGTCACCTCATACCCATGGTGTGTGAGGTAGTCACCCCATACCCATAGTGTGGGTGGTAGTCACCCCATACCCATGGTGTGAGTGGTAGTCACCCCATACCCATTATGTGGGTGGTAGTCACCCCATACCCATGGTGTGGGTGGTAGTCACCCCATACCCATGGTGTGAGTAGTAGTCACCTCATACCCATGGTGTGGGTGGTAGTCACCATACCCATGGTGTGGGTGGTAGTCTCCCCATACCCATGGTGTGGGTGGTAGTCCCCCATACCTATGGTGTGGGTGGTAGTCACCCATACCCATGGTGTGGGTGGTAGTCACCCATACCCATGGTGTGGGTGGTGTCACCCTATACCCATGGTGTGGGTGGTAGTCACCCCATACCCATGGTGTGGGTGGTAGTCACCATACCCATGGTGTGGGTGATAGTCACCATACCCATAGTGTGGGTGTAGTTACCCCATACCCATGGTGTGGGTGGTAGTCACCCCATACCCATTGTGTGGGTGGTAGTCACCCCATACCCATGGTGTGAGTGGTAGTCACCCCATACACATGGTGTGGGTGGTAGTCACCCCATACCCATGGTGTGGGCGGTAGTCACCCAATACCCATGGTGTGGGTGGTAGTCACCCCATACCCATGTGTGGGTGAGTAGTCACCCATACCCATGGTGTGGGTGGTGAGTCACCCCATACCCATGGTGTGGGTGGTAGTCACCCATACCCATGGTGTGGGTGGTAGTCACCCATCCCATGGTGTGGGTGGTAGTTACCCCATACCCATGGTGTGGGTGGTAGTCACCCCATACTCATTGTGTGGGTGGTAGTCACCCCATACCCATGGTGTGAGTGGTAGTCACCCCATACACATGGTGTGGGTGGTAGTCACCCCATACAAATGGTGTGGGCGGTAGTCACCCCATACCCATGGTGTGGGTGGTAGTCACCCCATACCTATGGTGTGGGTGGTAGTCACCCCATACCCATAATGTGAGTGGTAGTCACCCCATACCCATGGTGTAGGTGGTAGTCACCCCATACCCATGGTGTGAGTAGTACTCACCCCATACCCATGGTGTGGGTGGTAGTCACCCCATACCCATGGTGTGGGTGGTAGTCACCCCATACTCATGGTGTGGGCGGTAGTCACCACATACCCATGGTGTGGGCGATAGTCACCCCATACCCATGGTGTGGGTGGTAGTCACCCCATACCCATGGTGTGGGTGGTAGTCACCCTATACCTATATTGTAGGTGGTAGTCACCCCATACCCATGGTGTGGGCGGTAGTCACCCCATACCCATGGTGTGGGCGAGTAGTCACCCATACCCATGGTGTGGGTGGTAGTCACCCCATACCCATGGTGTGGGCAGTAGTCACCTCACCCATGGTGTGAACGGTAGTCACCCATACCCATGGTGTGGGTGTTAGTCACCCCATATCCATGGTGTGGGCGGTAGTCACCCCATACCCATGGTGTGGGTGGTAGTCACCCTATACCCATGGTGTGGGTGGTAGTCACCCCATACCCATGGTGTGGGTAGTAGTCACCAAATACCCATGGTGTAGGTGGTAGTCACCCCATACCCATGGTGTGAGCGGTAGTCACCCCATACCCATGGTGTGGGCGGTAGTCACCCATACCCATGGTGTGGGTGGTAGTCACCCATACCCATGGTGTGGGTGGTAGCACCCCATACCCATGGTGTGGGTGGTGTCACCCCAACCCATGGTGTGGGCGTAGTCACCCCATACCCATGGTGTGGGTGGTGTCACCCATACCCATGGTGTGGGTGGTAGTCACCCCATACCCATGGTGTGGGTGGTAGTCACCCATACCCATGGTGTGGGTGGTAGTTCCCCATACCCATGGTGTGGGTGGTAGTCACCTATACCCATGGTGTGGGTGGTAGTCACCCCATACCCATGGTGTGGGTGGTAGTCACCCACCATGGTGTGGGTTAGTCACCCCATTCCCATGGTGTGGGTGGTAGTCACCCCATACCCATGGTGTGGGTGTAGTCACCCCATACCCATGGTGTGGGTGGTAGTCACCTATACCCATGGTGTGGGTGGTAGTCACCCCATACCCATGGTGTGGGTGGTAGTCACCCATACCCATGGTTGGGTGGTAGTTACCCCATACCCATGGTGTGGGTGGTAGTCACCCCATACCCATTGTGTGGGTGGTAGTCACCCCATACCCATTGTGTGAGTGGTAGTCACCCCATACACATGGTGTGGGTGGTAGTCACCCCATACCCATGGTGTGGGCGGTAGTCACCCCATACCCATGGTGTGGGTGGTAGTCACCCCATACCCATGGTGTGGGTGGTAGTCACCCATACCCATGGTGTGGGTGGTAGTCACCCCATACCCATGGTGTGGGTGGTAGTTACCCATACCCATGGTGTGGGTGGTAGTCACCATACTCATTGTGTGGTGGTAGTCACCCCATACCCATGGTGTGAGTGGTAGTCACCCCATACACATGGTGTGGGTGGTAGTCACCCCATACCCATGGTGTGGGCGGTAGTCACCCCATACCCATGGTGTGGGTGGTAGTCACCCTATACCAATGGTGTGGGTGGTAGTCACCCTATACCCATGGTGTGGGTGGTAGTCACCCAATACCCATGGTGTGGATGGTAGTCTCCCCATACCCATGGTGTGAGTGGTAGTCACCCCATACCCATGGTGTGGGTGGTAGTCACCCAATACCCATGGTGTGGGTGGTAGTCACCCCATACTCATGGTGTGGGCGGTAGTCACCCCATACCCATGGTGTGGGCGATAGTCACCCCATACCCATGGTGTGGGTGGTAGTCACCCCATACCCATGTTGTGGGTGGTAGTCACCCTATACCCATGGTGTAGGTGGTAGTCACCCCATACCCATGGTGTGGGCGGTAGTCACCCCATACCCATGGTGTGGGCGGTAGTCACCCCATACCCATGGTGTGGGTGGTAGTCACCCCATACCCATGGTGTGGGTGGTAGTCACCCCATACCCATGGTGTGGGTGGTAGTCACCCCATACCTTATGGTGTGGGTGGTAGTCACCCCATACCCATGGTGTGGGCGGTAGTCACCCCATACCTTATGGTGTGGGTGGTAGTCACCCCATACCCATCCTGTGGGCGGTAGTCAAAAGATTACACAGGTACATAATGGGTCCAGGGACTGGACCCCAAAGTTATGATAGCTGAGCAAGTTACAAAGGTAATGAACTAACAAGTTACAAAGGTAATGAACTAACAAGTTACAAAGGTAATGAACTCACAAGTTACAAAGGTAATGAACTCACAAGTTACAAAGGTAATGAACTAACAAGTTACAAAGGTAATGAACTAACAAGTTACAAAGGTAATGAACTAACAAGTTACAAAGGCAATGAACTAACAAGTTACAAAGGTAATGAACTCCAAGTTACAAAGGTAATGAACTCACAAGTTAAAAAGGTAATGAACTCACAAGTTACAAAGGTAATGAACTAACAAGTTACAAGGTAATGAACTAACAAGTTACAAAGGTAATGAACTAACAAGTTACAAGGTAATGAACTCACAAGTTACAAAGGTAATGAACTCACAAGTTACAAAGGTAATGAACTAACAAGTTACAAAGGTAATGAACTAACAAGTTACAAAGGTAATGAACTAACAAGTTACAAAGGCAATGAACTAACAAGTTACAAAGGTAATGAACTCACAAGTTACAAAGGTAATGAACTCACAAGTTACAAAGGTAATGAACTCACAAGTTACAAAGGTAATGAAACATGTAAGTAAATTTACATACGTTTATACATGGTTACAATTATGAACAAATTATAAAGTAATGAACACTTCACTAGTCTACACCCGGTCACAACTGTAATGAGTTATTGGTGCAAATTTTAATTGTTGGGTCACAGACACACACACACATACACACACACATACACACACACATACACATACACATACACACACATATATACATACACAGGAGACAGGAACGTAGCACAAGAGATTAGTGCAAAAGCTGGAGGATCAGGCAGGAATAACAGGGAAGGCACTGCAATGGATCAGGGAATACCTGTCAGGAAGACAGCAGCGAGTCATGGTACGTGGCGAGGTGTCAGAGTGGGCGCCGGTGACGAGCGGGGTTCCACAGGGTCAGTCCTAGGACCGGTGCTGTTTCTGGTATTTGTGAACGACATGACGGAAGGGAAAAGACTCGAAGTGCCCTGTTTGCAGATGATATGAAGTTGATGAGAAGAATTCAATCGGACGAGGACCAGGCAGAACTACAAAGGGATCTGCATAGGCTGCAAGCCTGGTAGAGCAATTGGCTCCTGGAGTTCAACCCCACCAAGTGCAAAGTCATGAAGATTGGGGAAGGGCAAAGAAGACCGCAGACGGAGTACAGTCTAGGGGGCCAGAGACTACAAACCTCAATCAAGGAAAAAGATCTTGGGGTGAGTATAACACCGGGCATATCTCCTGAGGCGCACATCAACCAAATAACTGCTGCAGCATATGGGCGCCTAGCAAACCTAAGAACAGCATTCCGACATCTTAATAAAGAATCGTTCAGGACCCTGTACACTGTGTACGTTAGGCCCATACTGGAGTATGCAGCACCAGTTTGGAACCCACACCTAGCCAAGCACGTGAAGAAGCTAGAGAAAGTGCAAAAGGTTTGCAACAAGACTAGTCCCAGAGCTAAGGGGTATGTCCTACGAGGAGAGGTTAAGGGAAATCGACCTGACGACACTGGAGGACAGGAGAGATAGGGGGGACATGATAACGACATATAAGATACTGAGAGGAATAGACAAGGTGGACAGAGACAGAATGTTCCAGAGATGGGACACAGCAACAAGGGGACACAGTTGGAAGTTGAAGACTCAGATGAATCACAGAGATGTTAGGAAGTATTTTTCAGTCACAGAGTGGTCGGGAAGTGGAATAGCTTGGGAAGCGATGTAGTGGAGGCAGGTTCCATACATAGCTTTAAGGAGAGTATGATAAAGCTCATGGAGCAGGAGCGTGACCCAGTAGCGGCCAGTGAAGAGGCGGGGCCAGGAGCTATGAATCGACCCCTGCAACCACAACTAGGTGAGTACAACTAGGTGAGTACACACACACACACGCACATACAACAGGCCCAGTTTTCAATCGACATGTGCATAGGACATAATGTAATTAATACACATACATACACACACACACACACACACACACACATCTGGTCTATCAACTGGCTTCTCGAATTCAATCCCACCAAATGCAAAGTCATGAAGATCGGAGAAGGGCAAAGAAGACCGCTGACGAGTACAGGCTAGGCGGTAAAGGCTACAAACCTCGGCAAAGGAAAGACCTTGGGGTGGTATAACGCCAAGCACGTCTCCGGAGGCACACATCAACCAGATAACTGCGGCAGCATATGGGCGACTGGCAAACCTAAGATTAGCGTTCCGTTACCTTAACAAGGAATCGTTCAAGACACTGTACACCGTGTAGTCAGGCCCATACTAGAATATACAGCACCAGTTTGGAACCCACACCTGGTCAAGCACGTAAATAAACTAGAGAAAGTGCAAAGGTTTGCGACAAGGTTAGTTCCACAACTCAGGGTCTGTCTTGAAGAAAAGATTGAGGGAAATAGGACTAACAACACTGGAGGAAAGAAGGTCAGAGGAGACATGATAACGACATACAAAATACTGCAGGGAATCGACAAGGTAGACAGTGACAGGATGTTCCAGAGGGAACACAGAAACAGGGGACACAACTGGAAGCTGAAGACTCAGATGAGTCAAGGTATGTTAGGAAGCATTTCTTCAGCCACAGAGTAGTCAGGAAGTGGAATAGTCTAGAGAAAGATATAGTGGAGGCAGGAACCATACATAGTTTTAAGACGAGGTATGATAAAGCTCATGGAGCAGGAGAGCAGAGACCCAGTAGCGGACAGCGAAGAGGCGGGGCCAGGAGCTGAGTCTCGACCCCTGCAACCACAATTAGGTGAGTACACACACACACACGTGTGGTAATGCTTTATTTACAGTGGTCAAACTCAGGGTATTTTTCCAGAATGGTCTGTAATATACCACTGTGGATAAAATACTTTGACATATCTTGAACATTTCTGAATGAGTTGTCTCTGAATTCATTAATTTTGACGCACTCCAGTACATAATGACGCAGGGCGTGACGCACTCCAGTACATAATGACGCAGGGTGTGACGCACTCCAGTACATAATGACGCAGGGCGTGACGCACTCCAGTACATAATGACGCAGGGTGTGACGCACTCCAGTACATAATGACGCAGGGTGTGACGCACTCCAGTACATAATGACGCAGGGATGTGACGCACTCCAGTACATAATGACGCAGGGTGTGACGCACTCCAGTACATAATGACGCAGGGTGTGACGCACTCCAGTACATAATGACGCAGGGTGTGACGCACTCCAGTACATAATGACGCAGGGCGTGACGCACCCAGTACATAATGACGCAGGGTGTGACGCACTCAGTACATAATGACGCAGGGCGTGACGCACTCCAGTACATAATGACGCAGGGTGTGACGCACTCCAGTACATAATGACGCAGGGTGTGACGCACTCCAGTACATAATGACGCAGGGTGTGACGCACTCCAGTACATAATGACGCAGGTGTGACGCACTCCAGTACATAATGACGCAGGGTGTGACGCACTCCAGTACATAATGACGCAGGGTGTGACGCACTCCAGTACATAATGACGCAGGGTGTGACGCACTCCAGTACATAATGACGCAGAGGCGTGACGCACTCCAGTACATAATGACGCAGGGTGTGACGCACTCCAGTACATAATGACGCAGGGTGTGACGCACTCCAGTACATAATGACGCAGGGTGTGACGCACTCCAGTACATAATGACGCAGGTGTGACGCACTCCAGTACTAATGACGCAGGGTGTGACAATAATCCAACTGGCAAAGTTTACATCTTGTTTGGTCTACATCTGGTGGTGGTGATTTAACCTGCCAAAGATACTTGTAACCCAGCCGGAGGCGGGCGGTAGTGACATCCAAGAGTCTGCTTATTTTGTTGGATGCCACACCAGGTCACAACTGTAATGAGTTCTTGGTGCAAATTTTAATTGTTGGGTCGGAAATTGGTCACAAATCACTCAGTTTCAATATATGATGGGATTACCTGGGTGGGTTGAACTGGTGTGACCTGACTATGGGTCAGCCAACTTGACATTTCTCAAAGCATATTTCTAGTTACCCAGATTACGTATATTAAAAATAGGGAAATTAAATTAAACAAAAATAAACCTAAATGGATAAATAATGTATTAAAGCGTCTCATAAGTCAAAATTGACCTAATTTGCGGGAAATGCTCTGCATAAACATAAGAAACATAAGAAAGAAGGAACACTGCAGCAGGCCTACTGGCCCATGCGAGGCACGTCCAATTCTCCCACCAACTTAAGCCAATGCCTTGACCTGGTCAGGTGTCACATTCACTTAAGGGAGGAGCACGGCATCTGACCTAGTAGCACAAGCTAGTCAGGTCCAACTCACACCCACCCACACCCACTTATGTATTTATCCAACCTATTTTTAAAACTACACAACGTCTTAGCTTCTATGACGGTACTCGGGAGTTTGTTCCACTCATCCACAACTCTATTACATAAGAAAGAAGGAACACTGCAGCAGGCCTACTGGCCCATGCGAGGCACGTCCAAGTCCCCCACCGGCTTAAGCCAATGCCCCGACCCAGCCAGGGGGGCTTTGTATACAGTTGTATGTCACTGATGTCAGCTATGCTCTGTATACCTTGTACATGTACTGGTAGAAATAAAGATATTATTCTTGGAAATAAATGGTATAAAATACCGACACAATGGAAAAATAAACACATAATCAGAGTGGGGAAGCGTCACGAGCGGTGTTCCACAGGGGTCAGTATTGGGCCCCTTGTTGTTCACAATCTACATAAACGACATAGATGAGGGAATAAATAGCGACATAAGCAAGTTTGCCGATGACACCAAAATAGGCCGTCCAATTCATTCAAATGAGGACATTAGAGCACTCCAGGAAGATTTGAATAGACTGATGCAGTGGTCGGAGAAGTGGCAGATGCAGTTTAATATAGATAAATGCAAAGTTCTAAATATTGGACAGGACAATAACCATGCCACATATAAACTAAATAATGTAGATCTTAATACTACTGATTGCGAAAAGGATTTAGGAGTTCTGGTTAGCAGTAATCTAAAACCAAGACAGCAGTGCATAAGTGTTCGCAATAAAGCAAACAGAATCCTTGGCTTCATATCAAGAAGCATAAATAATAGGAGTCCTCAGGTTGTTCTTCAACTCTATATATCCTTGGTTAAGCCTCATCTAGATTATGCTGCACAGTTTTGGTCACCGTATTACAGAATGGATATAAATGCTCTGGAAAACGTACAAAGGAGGATGACTAAGTTGATTCCATGTATCAGAAATCTTTCCTATGAGGATAGACTGAGGGCCTGAATCTGCACCTCTAGAAAGGCGTAGAATTAGGGGGATATGATTGAGGTGTATAAATGGAAAACAGGAATAAATAAAGGTGATGTAAATAGCGTGCTAAAAATATCTAGTATTGACAGGACTCGCAGCAATGGCTTTAAGTTGGATAAATTCAGATTCAGGAAGGATATAGGAAAGCATTGGTTTGGTAATAGAGTTGTCGATGAGTGGAACAAACTCCCGATTACAGTTATAGAGGCTAAAACGTTGTGTAGTTTTAAAAATAGGCTAGATAAATATATGAGTGAGTGCGGGTGGGTGTGATTTCGTCCTGACTAGTTTGTGCTACTAGGTCAGATGCCGTGCTCCTTCCTTA
>WNWK01014310.1:0-51818 GCA_009830355.1 Cherax destructor | reverse complement strand
TTAATTTTCCATATAAGTGTGTGTGTGTGTGTGTGTGTGTGTATGGTGTGTGTGTGTGTGTTAGTTACCATTTTGTCCTAGGCACATGTCAATTAGACACTAGGCCTGTTGTATATATGTGTGTGTGTATGTGTATGTAAGGAAACACTTCGAAATGTTTCGCCCCACCGGGGCGGTGTGTGTGTGTGTGGGGCTTGCGTATTTATCTGGGTTTACCTGAAGAGTGTTTCGGGGTCAACGCTCCCGCGGCTCGGTCTGAGACCAGGCCTCATGGTGGATCAGGGTCTGATCAGCCAGGCTGTTACTGCTGTACGGCCAGCAAACTGACGTACGAACCACAGCCCAGTTGGTCATTTACTGACTTTAGGTGCCTGTCCACGCCTTCTAGAAGACAGCCAGGGTCTTGTTAATCCCCATATGTATGCTGGGAGGAATTTGGGACAGTCTTGGCCCCGGACACTTTTTGGGTTGTCTCTCAATGTACTCGTGGCGCCCCTGCTTTTCATCGGGGAAATGTTGCATCTCCTGCCGAGTCCTTTGCTTTCATAGGGAGTGATTTTCGGTGCAGGTTTGGTACCAATCATTCCAGGACCTTCCAAGTGTATATTGTCATGAATCTCTCGCCTGCGTTCCGGGGAATACAAATCAATGACCTTTAACCTTTCCCCAGTAATTTAAGTGCCTTATCGTACTTATGTGTGCCGTGAAAATTCTTTGTTCATTTCTCCAGGTCTGCAATGTCCCCAGCCTTGAACGGGGCCGTTAGTGACAGCAGTTTTCCCAGCCTAGAGAGAACAAGCGATTTGAAGAAATCATCATTGGCTTGGCGTCCCTAGTTTTGAAGGTTCTCATTATCCATCCTATCTTTTTCCTAGCAGATGAGGTAGATACATTGTTGTGGTCTTTGAAGGCAAGATCCTCTGACATTATCACCCCAGGTCCTTCACATTTCTTTTTCGCTCTATTGTATGGTTAGAATTTGTCTTATACCCTGATACATTTTTAATTTCTCAAGTTTTCCATATCTGAGTAGTTGAAATGTCTCCTCGTTGAACTTCATATTGTTTTGAGTGCCCATTTGAAGATTTGGTTGATGTCCGTTGGGCTCTTGCTGTGTCTTCGATAGAGGGCACTGCCATGGGGAATCCGGGTGCGAAAGGAGGATCAGGAATAAAATGGGAGCCAGTACTGTGCCTTGTGGAACAGAGCTTTTCACCTGGCTGCCTGGGACTTTACACTATTTGTCACATATTTGAGATTGCAGGGGTTGAGTCATAGCTCATGGTCCCATATATTTGGCTTAAATAGCAAACTCACCTTGCCATATAAGACAAGTGAAAATTTGTGTATGCAATAATTTCGCCAAAATCATTCTGAACATAACGAAAAATATATTTCATTGTGTTTGTTTATTATTAAATTAATGTTAACGTATCTAAAATATATTTAGTTGGGTTAGGCTAAAATTTAAAATTTCGCTTGTTGTAATAAGGTTAGGTAGGTTTTCAAAGTTTCTCTTTGGGACAAAATTATAAATTTTTACATTAACATAAATGAAAAAAGTATATCTTTAAACGTATAAGATAAAAATTTTTGAAAGTAATTTTAAATTTTTAAATGAGTTCTTGCTAATTGACCAGTTTTACCTAATTGGCACGACATATATATATATATATATATATATATATATATATATATATATATATATATATATATATATATATATATATATATATATATATATATATATATATATATATATATATATATATATATATATATATATATATATATATATATATATATATATATATATATATATATATATATATATATATATATATATATATATATATATATATATATATATAATATATATATATATATATTCACTGATATTATCACTGAGATATTGTTACTATTCTCTAAGAAATGTCTGTCTACTGTTGTTCTACATTGTCCCTGTTGTTCATACCTTGTCACTGTTGTTCATACCTTGTCACTGTTGTTCTACCTTGTCACTGTTGTTCATATCTTGTCACTATTGTTCATACATTGTCACTGTTGTTCATACCTTACCACTGTTGTTCATACCTTACCACTGTTGTTCATACCCTGTCTTGATGTTCATACATTGTCACTGTTGTTCATGCATTGTCACTGTTGTTCATACTTTTGTCCTGTTGTTCATACCTTGTCACTGTTGTTCATACCTTGTCACTGTTGTTCATACCTTGACACTGTTTTTCATACCTTACCACTGTTGTTTATACCTTACCACTGTTGTTCATACCTTGTCACTGTTGTTCATACCTTGTCACTGTTGTTCATACCTTGACACTGTTTTTCATACCTTACCACTGTTGTTCATACCTTACCACTGTTGTTCATACCTTGTCACTGTTGTTCATACCTTGTCACTGTTATACCTTGACACTGTTTTCATACCTTACCACTGTTGTTCATACCTTACCACTGTTGTTCATACCTTGTCACTGTTGTTCATACCTTACCACTGTTGTTCATACCTTACCACTGTTGTTCATACCTTGTCCCCTGTTGCTCATACCTTACCACTGTTGCTCATACCTTACCACTGTTGTTCATACCATTGTTATTAACATCATGCTTCTTTAATTAACGTAATATTGTTGGCAGGTCGATGCCTTAAACCTAGAAGCCCCCCTCACTTTCCAGTAGTTTCAAATGCCTCGAAGGTGTCAAGGTCGCTGGTAATCATAACGACCCAGTGTAATCCCGTCTCCAACAGCCCCTTTGGGAAACCACCCAGTCAGGGGGTTCCTCTGTGTCATCCCGAAATCTTTGTCCCCCGAAATTTTCTTTAAAGGGAAAGGGATCTAATACTAAAAAAGATATAAGCATCTCATTCGTAATAATCAGCAAAATAAAAAGTATAAATAGTAAATAAATTTGAGTTTGAGTACCTAATAGAATTGGAATCTAAGCTAAATGAGTCAGACAGAAACTGCTGCCATCCAGTGAAGGAACGTCTGTATCATTAATTAATTAAGAGTCAGACATAAACTGCTGCCATCCAGAGAAGGAAGCCTGTATCATTAATTAATTAAGAGTCAGACAGTAACAGCTGCCATCCAGAGAAGGAACGCCTGTATCATTAATTAAGAGTCAGACAGAAGCTGCTGCCATCAAGAGAAGGAACGCCTGTATCATTAATTAATTAAGAATCAGACAGTAACTGCTGCCATCCAAAAAGGAACGCCTGTATCATTAATTAATTAGGGTCAGACGGTAACTGCTGCCATCCAGAGAAGGAACGCTTAAATCGTCAATTATCTAAGAGTCATAAGCAATTATGTTCCCTCTGGTGTTGGTATTTTCTACCGCCGACCCAATGCTACGCTGTGGTGACGCTGCGTTTTGGGGCAGATCGATTGAGAAATTTTTCAAGTACTGTGTCCATCATCGAGAGTCGACATCCGGGAATAACATAGTGCAACCGCTCAAAAATTAGATATCATTAGCAAGATCCTTCGTAACTTGCGGTGAGTGGAAGCACTCCAGGAGGCAGCGCGCACTCGCGAACACACACACACACACACACCAGACAGCACGGTTTCCCGGGGAAGGCAAATCCTGTGTAACAAACCTCCTGGAGTTCTATGATAAGTAACAGAGGGTAAGGGAGGAGAGAGAAGGGTGGGTTGATTGCATTTTCCTGGACTGCAGGAAGGCCTTCGACACATTTCCCCTCACATGAGATTAGTAAAGAGTTGGAAGAACAAGCAGGTATAACGGGAAAAGGGCACTGGAATGGATCAGGGAATACCTAAAAGGGGAGACAGCAACGGGTCATGGTGCGTGGTGAGGTATCACAGTGGGCGCCTGTGACGGGGCGGTGTACCGCAGGGGTCAGTTCTAGGACCAGTGTTATTCCTGGTATATGTAAATGACATGACGGACGGGATAGACTCAGAGTGTCTATATTCGCGGATGATGGAAAATAATGAGGAGAATAAATCGGAAGAGGACCAGGCAGGGCTGCAAACAGAACTGGACAAGCTCGACATCTGGTCTACAATTGGCTTCTCGAATTCAATCCCCCCAAATGCAAAGTCATGAGGATCGGAGAAGGGCAAAAAGACCGCTGACAGAGTACAAGCTAGGCGGGCAGGCTACAAACCTCGGCAAGGGGAAAGACCTTGGAGTGAGAACGCCGCACGTCTCCAGGCACACATCAACCAGATAACGCGGGAGCATATGGGCGACTGGCAAACCTAAGATTAGCGTTCCGTTACCTTAACAAGGAATCGTTCAAGACACTGTATACCGTGTACGTCAGGCCCATACTAGAATATGCAGCACCAGTCTGGAACCCACACCTGGTCAAGCACGTAAAGAAACTGAGAAAGTGCAAAAGGGTTTTCGACAAAGGGTTAGTTCCACAACTCAGGGGTCGTTTTTATAAGAAAGGTTGAGGGAAATAGGACTAACAACACTGGAAGAAAGAAGGGTCAGAGGAGACATGATAACGACATACAAAATACTGCGGGGAATTGACAAGGTAGACAGTGACAGGATGTTCCAGAGAGGGAACTCAGAAACAAGGGACACAACTGGAAGCTGAAGACTCAGATGAGTAAAAGGGATGTTAGGAACATTTCTTCAGCCACAGAGTTAGGAAAGTGGAATAGTCTAGAGAAAGATATAGTGGAGGCAGGAACCATACATAGTTTAAGAAAAGGTATGATAAAGCTCATGGAGCAGGGAGAGCAGGGACCCAGTAGCGACAGCGAAGAGGCGGGGCCAGGAGCTGAGTCTCGACCCCTGCAATTACAATTAGGTGAGTACACACACACACACACACACACACACACACACATACACTATGTAAGGAACAGAGACACAAACCCGCTTGAGTTCCGTGACACAGTAACAAAAGTAAAGGGAACAGAGACAAAAAACCGCTTGAGTTCCGTGACACAGTAACAAAAGTGAAGGAACAGAGCAAAAAGGGCCGCTTGAGTTCCGTGACACAGTAAAAAAAGTGAAGGAACAGAGACAAAAACCCCGCTTGAGTTCCGTGACACAGTAACAAAAGTAAAAACAGAACACAAACCCGCGATTTCCCGGACAAAAAAAAAAGTGAAGGAACAGAAAAAAGGGGGAAAAAAAATGGGAAAACCTGCTTTTCCCCGGGGCCTAAAAAATTTTTGAAGGGGAAAAGGACAAAAAAACCCGAGGGAACGGGTAAAAAAGGGGGGAAAGCAATAAAATTTGGAAAAAAGGGAATATTTTAAACGAAGGAAACGGGAGTGGCCCCCCAGGAAGAGTCACCCGGAATGGGCAGTGGACAAGTGGGTTCCACAAGGATCGCTACTGAGACTAAAGTTTTCCCCAGTACTGTGAACAATTGCCGGAAGAAAATTCTGATGACCCTATTTTGAAGACATAAAGCTAATCGGAAAAAAAAGAGAGGCATGGAAAGGCTAAAAGGGGGACCTGGCAAGTGATTAATAAAATTTCCCAACCCCTAATAAGTACAAGATTTTCAAAAAATTCTGGAAGGGGTTAAGAAGCCCAAAACTGCATACGGGCTCGGGGACGAATAAACCCCACTCAAGAAGGACCTCGGGGTGAGTATAGTGACATATCTTTTAAAGCGCACAACCAAATCCCTTTGACCATTTGGCAAATCTAAAATTGGCTTTTGGAATCGTAACAAAATATAATTCATGACACTATATACAACATAGGGGGTCTTTTTGGGGAATATGCAACAAGTATTATCTATACACACCCTTTAAAAAAGGGGACAAGAGATAAGTACAACACGAAACAAAGTTGGGAAAAAGTAAACAACCGATATGATAAAAAAAAACGGGGGGGAAGCACTGAGAACGAACTGAAAAAGAGGGGCGGGGGGAAAAAAAAACAACTAACTCAAGGAAGAGAACGGGGGGGAAGGATAACGGCAACTGAAAAGGGCACGGGGAAAGGGAAAAACAAAAGTAAAATAGAACTAAAAAGAAGCAACAAAGAAGGATCTGGTGAAAAAAGGGGGAAAGGGGGGAACGACAGAGAACGAAATGACAGCAGCGGAGCAGTCAGAAAGATGAGGGAGGAAAATAACAGACAAAAGGAAAAAGACAACAAAAAAGACCGGGGAAAAAGTCCACCCTCTGCTGTAAGTCACGCTCTACCGGTACTATCACTGGTCCGGGCTACCGGTACTATAAACCCCCCGGTCACGGTATCCCGGTAAAAAAACCCCCGGTCACCCCCCGGTACAAACACTGGTCACGCTCATACCAGGTACAACCACTGGTCACGGTCTACCAGGTACAACACACTGGTCACGGGCATCCCCTTACAACACACTGGTCACGGTCATATACAAACACGGTCAGGGTCATACCGGTACAACAACACACTGGTCACGGTCATACCAGGTATATAAACACACTGGTCACGGTCATCCCAGGTACAACCACTGGTCACGGTCATACCAGGTACAAAAACACACTGGTGGGGGTCTCCAGGTACAAACAACACACTGGTCAGGGTTTGGCCCCCAAAAAAGGTACTCCCCCCCGGGCCCCCCTGGTCACGGTCATACCGGGACAAAACACACTGGTCACGGTCATCCAGGTACAAACAACACACTGGTCACGGTCCCCCCGGGTAAAAACACACTGGTCACGGTCATACCAGGTAAACCACACTGGTCACGGTCATACCAGGTACAAAAAAAAGGGGGTTGGGGGTCATACCAGGTACAACAAAACACACTGGTCAGGTCATACCAGGTACAAAAAACACACTGGTCCGGTCCCGGTCCCAACAACACACTGGTCACGGCCCCGGGCCCCTGGGGTAAACCCACAAACACACGGTCACGGTCATCCCAGGCAAAAACCCCTTCATCTAATACAAAAAACACACTCCCCCGGGGGTCATACCGGCAACACAACACACTTCACGGTCATGGTTTAAAAAAACCCCACACTGGTCACGGTCTTACCGGGACAAAAAAACCCCTGGTCCCCCCCTCCCGGGGAAAAACAAAACACCTGGTCACGGTCATACCGGGTTTAAACACACCAGGCCGGTCATACCAGGTAAAAAAAAACACACTGGTCACGGTCATCCCGGTCAACACAAACACTCCCCCGGTCATACCAGGTACAAAAAAACACACTGGTCACGGTTTTACCAGGTAAAACCAACACACTGGTAGGGGGAAAAAAAGGGGAAACCCCAAAAACACACTGGCCCGGTCATACCATACAACAAAACCCACACTTCACGGTCCCGGTACAACAAAACAGGGGTCAGGTCTTCCAGGTACAAAAACACACTGGTCACGGTCATCCAGGTACAACACAACACACGGGTCACGGTCATACCGGGTTTAAAAAAAACCAAACTGGTCCCCCGGTAAAATACCAGGTCCCCCAAACAACAACACACTGGTCACGGTCAAGGAAAAACCCCAAAAACCCCGGGTGGTAAAGGGACAAAAACACACGGTCAGGTCATACCAGGTACAACACAAACACTGGTCATCATACCAGGTACAACACAACCCCTGGTCACGGTCTTCCAGGTACAACACAACACACGGCCCGGTCATACCGGGTTTAAACACACCACACTGGTCAGGGTTTACCAGGTACAACACAAAATTACGGTCATACCAGGTAAAACAAAACATGGTGGGGGTTTTAAAACCAGGTACAACACAACACACTGGTCACGGTCATACCAGGTACAACACAACACACTGGTCACGGTCATACCAGGTACAACCAAAAAAGGGTCACGGTCATACCAGGTACAACAAACACACTGGTCACGGTCTTCCAGGTACAACACAACACACGGTCAGGGTTTTACCAGGTACAAAAAACACACGGGTCACGGTCATACCAGGTAAAACCCACAACCCCTTCACGGTCCCGGTACAACAAAACCCCCTGGCCCGGGTTTTTTTCCGGTACAAAAACACACTGGTCACGGTCTACCGGTACAAACCCACACTGGTCACGGTTTTACCAGGTAAAAAAAAACACTTTGGTCCCCGGTCATAGGGGGTTTTAAACAAAACCACACTGGTCAGGGTTTTAAAACCAGGTACAAAAAACACACTGGTCACCCCCCTACCGGTACAACAAAACACACTGGTCAGGGTCATACCAGGAAAAACACAACACGGGGGTCAGGGGTTCGGTACAACACAACACACTGGTACGGTCTTCCAGGTAAAAAAAACCCCCACTGGTCACGCATACCAGGTACAACACAACACACGGGTCAGGTCATACCAGGTACAACACAACACACTGGTCCCCCCGGTAAAACACAACACACTGGTCACGGTCATACCAGGTACAAAAACACATGGTCACGGTTTTACCAGGTACAAAAACACACTGGTCACGGTCCCAGGTACAACACAAACACTGGTCACGGTCATACCGGTTAAACACAACACTGGTCACGGTCCCCAAAAAACAACACTGGTCACGGCCCTACCGGTACAAAAAAACAAACTGGTCACGGTCATCCAGGTACAACAACACTGGTCACGGTCACCATAAACCCAAAACACTGGCCCGGCCCCAAAACCAGGTACCCAAACACTGGTCACGGTCTCCGGACCCAAAACACACTGGTGGGGGTCCCGGTACAACACAACACACTGGTCCGGTCATACCAGGCAACAAAACACACTGGTCACGGCCCCGGACAACACAACAAATGGTCAGGGCATACCGGGTAAAAAAACACACTGGTCACGGTCATAAGGTACAACAAAAACACTGGCACGGTCATACCAGGCAAAAAAGACACTGGTCACGGTCCCCCAGGTACAACACAAACACTGGTCACGGTCATAAGGCAACACAAAAAACTGGTCACGGTCATACCAGGTACAACACAGCCCCACTGGTCACGGTCATACCAGGAAAACAAACACTGGTCACGGTCTCCGGTAAAAAAAAGACACTGGTCACGGTCATACCAGGTACAACACAACTGGTCACGGTCATACCAGGTACAACCGACACTGGTCACGGTCATACCAGGACAACACAACACATTCCGGTCCCCAGGACAAAAAACACTGGTCACGGTCATACCAGGTACAACACCACACTGGTCACGGTCATACCGGAAAAAACCAACACACTGGTCACGGTCATACCGGGTACAAACAGCACACTGGCGGCCATACCAGGAAAAACAAAACACACTGGTCACGGTCATACCATACAAAAAACACATGGTCACGGTCCCGGTAAAACACCCCGGTCAGGCATACCAGGTAAAAACACCCCTTCAGGCCCCTAAAACCAACCCTTTGGTCTACCGGTACAACAACCACACTTACGGTCAAAAGGTACAAAAAACACTGGTCACGGTCATCGG
Source organism: Cherax destructor (assembly GCA_009830355.1). Lineage (NCBI taxonomy): Eukaryota > Metazoa > Arthropoda > Malacostraca > Decapoda > Parastacidae > Cherax > Cherax destructor. The sequence goes on along the minus strand of WNWK01014310.1, from coordinate 42,404 downwards.
TACAACAAAACCCCTTCACGGTCATACCGGTACAAACAAACACTGGTCACGGTCATCCGGGGTACAAAAAAACCCCTTCGGTCCCGGAAAAAACAACACTGGTCACGGTCTCCAGGTACAACACACACACTGGTACGGTCATACCAGGTACAACACAAACACTGGTCAGGAACCAGGCAAACAAACACTGGTCACGGGGCCCCGGTCCCAACCCAACAACACAGGCCGGCCCCGGTACAAAAAACACACTGGTCAGGTATCCAGGAAACCCCCAAACTGGTCACGGTCATACCTCAACCCAAAACACTGGTCCGGTCCATACAAAAAACACACTTCACGGTCATACCGGTACAAAAAAACACTGGTCACGGTCTACCAGGTACAACACAACACACTGGTACGGTCCCGGTAAACAAAACACACTGGTCACGGTCATCCGGTACAACAAAACACTTCACGGTCATCCCGGTACAACACAACCCTTTTCACGGTCATACCAGGTACAAACACACACTGGTCACGGTCATACCAGGTACAACACAACACACTGGTCACGGTCATACCAGGTAAACACAAACACTGGTCACGGTCATACCAGGTACAACACAACACTGGTCACGGTCTCCAGGTACAACACAAACACTTCACGGTCATACCAGGAACAAACAACAACTGGTCACGGTCTACCAGGTACAAACACACACTGGTACGGTCATACCAGGTACAACACAAACACTGGTCACGGTCATACCAGGTACAACACAACACACTGGTCACGTAACCAGGTACAAACAGACACTGGTGGTCATACCAGGTACAACACAACACACTTCACGGTCATAAGGTACAAACAAACACTGGTCACGGTCATACCAGGTACAACACAACAACTGGTCCGTCATACCAGGTACAACACAGCACACTGGTCACGGTCATACCAGGTACAACACAAACACTGGTACGGTCATACCAGGTACAACCAACACACTGGTCACGGTCATACCGGTACAAACAGCACACTGGTCACGGTCATACCAGGTACAACACAAACACTTCACGGTCATACCAGGTACAAACAAACACTGGTCACGGTCATACCAGGTACAACACAACACACTGGTACGGTCATACCAGGTACAACACAACACACTGGTCACGGTCATACCAGGTACAAACAACACACTGGTCACGGTCTTACCGGTACAACACAACACACTGGTCGGTCATACCAGGTACAACCACACACTGGTACGGTCATACCAGGTACAACACAACACACTGGTGACGGTCTACCAGGTACAACACAACCACTGGTCGGTCATACCAGGTACAACACAACACACTGGTCACGGTCATACCAGGTAACACAACACACTGGTCACGGTCATACCGGTACAACACAACACACTGGTCACGGTAAAAGAATGCAAAAATAAAAAGACACGACACTGAGCAGGCTGCGTATACACGACACTGAGCAGAGCTGCGTATACAAGAATAAGAAGGGAAGGAAATATTATATACTGTAAATTCTAAACTTATTGTGTATTAGTTTTAGTATTATGTAAAGTATATGTAGCTGTGTAATATATTTTTATGACATGTATGTCTACCACAGTATACTCATGGTCTGCCACGACTTATTATTAGCTTAAGTCTGCTCAGAATGCCTTGGAAAATAGTGTACTAAATATATCATATATAAAAATAAATTTATTATTATCATTATTATTATTATTAATATTATTATTGTTGTTGTTGTTGTTGTTGTTGTTGTTGTTGTTATTGTTATTTTGTTGTTGTTGTTGTTGTTTGTTGTTGTTGTTGTTGTTGTTAAAGAGGCTGTTCGTGATCGACAAGCAACAAAAAGTCAATCAGAACCAAAATTACCTCACAAGCCTTTTTACGAGGAAGATGGAAGGCTCACAACGCCATGACTTGGAGAGCTTATAGAGGCGTGAGAGAAGTTTAAGAGGACGCGGAACAGAAGGTATTATCTGAGACTTCAGGAGAGCTGAGAAGAAGGACGAATACGAGAGAGAGAGAGCGAAAGCCTGCTAAGCAACCTGGACGGATCAAGAAAGCTGTTAAGGCTGGCACAGGAGGGAGTCCGTCACACCAGCAGTTGGTTGGCTGGTGTTACAGCAGCACTGAGGGGTCCACGAGGGGTCCACGAGTGGGGTCCACTTACCTGCTTGTTGTCTGACCGCTGATGGAGACGTCTGGCTGAGAGAGAGAGAAAACTTACTCTCTTGTTATTAGTAGACACAGCATCGATCCTCCGCCACTCCTAGCGCTGGTTGACCAACAATAATAATAATAATTTATAATATTGGGCGGCTGACTTCAATGACATTTGTTTCTAAACATTCTCTGTTTCTTCTATTAAATTTTGAACATTCCCTATTTCAGTTACTAAAGACTGAACATTCCTTGTTTCTGCTATAGAAGGTTTAAACCATTCCTCTGTTTCCTCTGTTTCTTCCCTCTTTGACATTATATATATATATATATATATATATATATATATATATATATATATATATATATATATATATATATATATATATATATATATATACATATATATATATATATATATTATTGAGGTTTTAGGTTATACAAGTTTTGTCAACAAATTTGTGGCGGTACGCTTGTGTTCTGGTTATGTCAGGGTCAATGGTGGTTATGATAAACACAGCGAGTCTGAACGTCTTGGATCGAGCCCGAAATTATACATAACAACATTGCATATTGCTTCATCATGAGGCCACCACAACAATTTGAATGTTTTGTGCGCATCTGATCTGTGAAGACCCTTTGACCAGAGGAAAATTTGTCGAATGATTGTGTGTTGGTGTGCCGGAGGAGGAGGTGGTGGAGGGGGGGTGGTGAAGGAGGAGGAGGAGGAGGTGGTGAAGGAGGAGGAGGAGGTGGTGAAGGAGGAGGAGGAGGGAGGTGGTGATGGAGGAGGAGGAGGTGGTGAAGGAGGAGGAGGAGGTGGTGAAGGAGGAGGAGGAGGAGGTGGTGAAGGAGGAGGAGGTGGTGAAGGACGTGGAGGAGGAGGTGGTGAAGGAGGAGGAGGAGGTGGTGAAGGAGGAGGAGGAGGAGGTGGTGAAGGAGAAGGAGGAGGAGGTGGTGAAGGAGGAGGGAGGAGGTGGTGAAGGAGGAGGAGGAGGAGGTGGTGAAGGAGGAGGAGGAGGTGGTGAAGGAGGAGGAGGAGGTGGGGAAGGAGGAGGAGGGAGGTGCTGAAGGAGGAGGAGGAGGTGGTGAAGGAGGAGGAGGAGGAGGTGGGGAAGGAGGACATGGGGAAGGAGGAGGAGGTGGTGAAGGAGGAGGAGGAGGAGAAGGTGGTGAAGGAGGAGGAGGAGGAGGTGGTGAAGGAGGAGGAGGAGGTGGTGAAGGAGGAGGAGGAGGTGGTGAAGGAGGAGGAGGAGGAGGTGGTGAAGGAGGAAGAGGAGGAGGTGAAGGAGGAGGTGGTGAAGGAGGAGGGGAGGTGGTGAAGGAGGAGGAGGGAGGAGGAGGGGGGTGAAGGAGGAGGAGGTGGTGAAGGAGGAGGAAGAGGAGGTGAAGGAGGAGGAAGAGGAGGTGAAGGAGGAGGAGGAGGTGGTGAAGGAGGAGGAGGAGGAGGTGAAGGAGGAGGAGGAGGTGGTGAAGGAGGAGGAGGAGGTGTAAGAGGAGGTAGAGGAATAGGAAGAGGAGGTGGAGATTTGTAGCATCGTAAGTAACTAAGCTGATCTCAGCTTCTGAAGCAATCATTAAGCTCTTCTTCAGCTTCATAAACAGTATTAAGCTCTTCCTCAGCTTCATAAACAGCCATTAAGCTCTTCCTCAGCTTCATAAACAGTATTAAGCTCTTCCTCAGCTTCATAAACAGTATTAAGCTCTTCCTCAGCTTCATAAACCGTATTAAGCTCTTCCTCAGCTTCATAAACAGTATTAAGCTCTTCCTCAGCTTCATAAACAGTATTAAGCTCTTCCTCAGCTTCATAAACAGTATTAAGCTCTTCTTTAGCTTCATAAACAGTACTAAGCTCTTCCTCAGCTTCATAAACAGTATAAAGCTCATTCTCAGCTTTATAGACAGTCATTAGGCTCATTCTCAGCTTCATAAACAATATTAAGCTCATTTTGAGCTTCATAAACAATATTAAGCTCATTCTCAGCTTCATAAACAATATTAAGCTCATTCTCAGCTTCATTGACAGTATTAAGCTCATTCTCAGCTTCATAAACAGCCATTAAGCTCATTCTCAGCTTCTTAAGCAGTCAATAAGTTAATCTCATTTTCGCAAAATTACTAAACTGATCTCAGTTTTACGAACATTACTAACTTTCTTCTGCAAGAGAAGCTCAGGAATATACAAGTATACTTAAGAGAAGCTCAGGAATATACAAGTATACTTAAGAGAAGCGCAGGAATATACAAGATACTTAAGAGAAGCTCAGGAATATACAAGTATACTTAAGAGAAGCGCAGGTATATACAAGTATACTTAAGAGAAGCGCAGGTATATACAAGTATACTTAAGAGAAGCACAGGTATATACAAGTATACTTAAGAGAAGCGCAGGTATATACAAGTATACTTAAGAGAAGCACAGGTATATACAAGTATACTTAAGAGAATCGCAGGTATATACAAGTATACTTAAGAGAAGCACAGGAATATACAAGATATCTTAAAGAAGCACAGGTATATACAAGTATACTTAAGAGAAGCGCTGGTATATACAAGTATACTTAAGAGAAGCACAGGTATATACAAGTATACTTAAGAGAATCGCAGGTATATACAAGTATACTTAAGAGAAGCACAGGAATATACAAGTATACTTAAAGAAGCACAGGTATATACAAGTATACTTAAGAGAAGCGCAGGTATATACAAGTATACTTAAAAGAAGCACAGGTATATACAAGTATACTTAAGAGAATCGCAGGTATATACAAGTATACTTAAGAGAAGCACAGGAATATACAAGTATACTTAAAGAAGCACAGGTATATACAAGTATACTTAAGAGAAGCGCAGGTATATACAAGTATACTTAAGAGAAGCACAGGTATATACAAGTATACTTAAGAGAATCGCAGGTATATACAAGTATACTTAAGAGAAGCACAGGAATATACAAGTATACTTAAGAGAAGCACAGGTATATACAAGTATACTTAAGAGAAGCGCAGGTATATACAAGTATACTTGATATCTGGTTAGTTACCAAACTCATTTTCCCCTAATGTCTCTTTATGTGGTGATGTATAAAACACCATAAAAGATGAACCAAATGACGTACTGCCGAAGAATGTATATATATATATATATATATATTTTAATATATATATATATATATATATATATATATATATATATATATATATATATATATATATATATATTATTATATCACAAATTTTCGCTTGCCTTATCCGGCAAGAAGAGCGTTGTTATTTAAGCCAAAATCACAAGTTTACCTATTCGGCGACATATTATATATATATATATATATATATATATATATATATATATATATATATATATATATATATATATATATATATATATATATATATATTACACCCTCATAATTGGCATAAATCGTAGAGTGTGGATGATCATAGTCTCTTCCCATTAAAAAGTAATATTCTTATGGAAATATTCTTGTCTTTTGCATAGACTTACTGAAGATATCTGAGTAAGTGAACTATATAATGATAAGTTTGAATGAAGACGAAGAAGAAGACCAACTGCTTGAGACGCTACTGAGACACAGGAAGTATACACGTACAGATGTATTTCTCTCTGCGTGTATACACCTAGAAGTGTATTTCTCTCTGCGTATATACACCTAGAAGTGTATTTCTTCCTGCGTATTTACACCTAGAAGTGTATTTCCCCCTGCGTATATACACCTTGAAGTGCATTTCTCCTGCGTATATACACCTAGAAGTGTAGTTCTCCGTGCGTATATACACCTAGAAGTGTATTTCTTCCTGCGTATTTACACCTAGAAGTGTATTTCCCCCTGCGTATATACACCTTGAAGTGCATTTCTCCCTGCGTATATACACCTAGAAGTGTAGTTCTCCGTGCGTATATACACCTAGAAGTGTATTTCTCCCTGTGTATATACACCAAGAAGTGTAGTTTTCCGTGTGTATATACACCTAGAAGTGTATTTCTCCGTGCGTATATACAACTAGAAGTGTAGTTCTCCGTGTGTATATACACCTAGAAGTGTATTTCTCCCCGCGTATATACACCTAGAAGTGTAGTTTTCCGTGCGTATATACACCTAGAAGTGTAGTTTTCCGTGTGTATATACACCTAGAAGTGTATTTCTCCGTGTGTATATACATCTAGAAGTGTAGTTCTCCGTGTGTATATACACCTAGAAGTGTATTTCTCCCCGCGTATATTCACTTAGAAGTGTATTTCTCCGTGCGTATATACACCTAGAAGTGTATTTCTCCCCGCGTATATACACCTTGAAGTGTATTTCTCCCCGCGTATATACACCTTGAAGTGTATTTCTCCCCGCGTATATACACCTATAAGTGTATTTCTCCCTGCGTATATACACCTAGAAGTGTATTTCTCCGTGCGTAAATACACCTAGAAGTGTATTTCTCCCTGCGTATATACACCTAAAAGTGTATTTCTCCGTGCGTATATACACCTAGAAGTGTATTTCTCCCCGCGTATATACACCTTGAAGTGTATTTCTCCCCGCGTATATACAGCTAGAAGTGTATTTCTCCGTGCGTATATACACCTAGAAGTGTATTTCTTCCTGCGTATATACACATAGAAGTGTATTTCTTCCTGCGTATATACACCTAGAAGTGTATTTCTCCCTGCGTATATACACCTTGAAGTGTATTTCTCCCCGCGTATATACACCGTGAAGTGTATTTCTCCGTGCGTATATACACCTAGAAGTGTATTTCTCCCTGCGTATATACACCTAGAAGTGTATTCCTGTGTATATACACCTAGAAGTGTATTTCTCCCTGCGTATATACACCTAGAAGTGTATTTCTTCCTGCGTATATACACCTAGAAGTGTATTTCTCCCTCCGTATATACACCTTAAAGTGTATTTCTCCCTGCGTATATACACCTTGAAGTGTATTTCTCCCTGCGTATATACACCTTGAAGTGTATTTCTCTCTGCGTATATACACCTAGAAGTGTATTTCTTCCTGCGTATATACACCTTAAAGTGTATTTCTCCCTGCGTATATACACCTTGAAGTGTATTTCTCCCTGCGTATATACACCTTGAAGTGTATTTCTCCCTGCGTATATACACCTAGAAGTGTATTTCTTCCTGCGTATATACACCTAGAAGTGTATTTCTCCCTGCGTATATACACCTTGAAGTGTATTTCTCCCTGCGTATATACACCTTGAAGTGTATTTCTCCCTGCGTATATACACCTTGAAGTGTATTTCTCCCTGCGTATATACACCTTGAAGTGTATTTCTCCGTGCGTATATACACCTAGAAGTGTATTTCTCCCCTCGTATATACACCTAGAAGTGTATTTCTCCCATCGTATATACACCTAGAAGTGTATTTCTCCCTGCGTATATACACCTAGAAGTGTATTTCTCCGTGCGTATATACACCTAGAAGTGTATTTCTCCGTGCGTATATACACCTAGAAGTGTATTTCTCCCCGCGTATATACACCTTGAAGTGTATTTCTCCGTGCGTATATACACCTTGAAGTGTATTTCTCCGTGCGTATATACACCTTGAAGTGTATTTCTCCCTGCGTATATACACCTAGAAGTGTATTTCTCCCTGCGTATATACACCTTGAAATGTATTTCTCCCTGCGTATATACACCTTGAAGTGTATTTCTCCCCGCGTATATATACGCTGAGAGTTTACAAGCATCAGACAAGGATAAAGTCTCCTTGTGTGATGACTCTACAGTAGCAGATATGTTTAAGCCTCATTAATATGTCGCTGAAAGAAAAGTTTTTTTTCAACACTTGGAAACGATCTCCTTGAAGCGGAAGGTTGTTCCTGTGAACGTTGTCCCAGTGAACGTTGTCCCAGTAAACGTTGTCCCAGTGAATATTGTCCCAGTGAATGTTGCCCCAGTGAATGTTGTCCCAGTGAACGTTGTCCCAGTGAACGTTGTCTCAGTGAACGTTGTCCCAGTGAACGTTGTCCCAGTGAACGTTGTCCCAGTGAACGTTGTCCCAGTGAACGTTGTCCCAGTGAATGTTGTCCCAGTGAATGTTGTCCCAGTGAACGTTGTCCCAGTGAACGTTGTCCTAGTGAACGTTGTCCCAGTGAACGTTGTCCCAGTGAACGTTGTCCCAGTGAACGTTGTCCCAGTGAACGTTGTCCCAGTGAATGTTGTCCCAGTGAATGTTGTCCCAGTGAACGTTGTCCCAGTGAACGTTGTCCCACCGATGTCTGCTACAGCTGCATGCGCCTTCAATAAAGTGTATGTTCTTCAAGCAGACAATAAAGTGTATGTTCTTCAAGCAGACAATAAAGTGTATGTTCTTCAAGCAGACAATAAAGTGTATGTTCTTCAAGCAGACAATAAAGTGTATGTTCTTCAAGCAGACAATAAAGTGTATGTTCTTCAAGCAGACAATAAAGTGTATGTTCTTCAAGCAGACAATAAAGTGTATGTTCTTCAAGCAGACAATAAAGTGTATGTTCTTCAAGCAGACAATAAAGTGTATGTTCTTCAAGCAGACAATAAAGTGTATGTTCTTCAAGCAGACAATAAAGTGTATGTTCTTCAAGCAGACAATAAAGTGTGTGGTCGGTGTGTGTGATGCTGGAGCGAGTTGTAGCAGCTGATGAGGCGGGTGTAGGGGGACTGCAGGAGGCTGTCAGGCGTCGATGGAAGAGTCACAGAAGGCAGGCAAGGTCGAGAAGGCAGTCACTATGTTCTTCAAGCAGACAATAAAGACTAACCCACATCAACGCCTCCTGACAGACCAACACTGAAACAGACCATCATAATAATTATTTATATTGCATAACGTGTTTGGGCCGGTCACTACCTGCTAACGCACGCAGAAGCCACTAACACATCTCGTTGTCTCAACTCAGGTATACTAACTAGAGCGACCGGGTTATAATAGCACTTTATTATTGCAGACATTTTCATAAGTGGGTCAGTGACCAGTCATTTCACGCCTCGGATCACCCTCTTAGTGGCTCACTCTTCTTTTTTTGTAAGCTTCTAAATTTGTGCTAGTTAAACCACTTTAAAGTGTTGCGACAGTGTGTGTGTGTGTGTGTGTGTGTGTGTGTGTGTGTGTGTGTGTGTGTGTGTACTCACCTAGTTGTGGTTGCAGGGGTCGAGTCATAGCTCCTGGCCCCGCCTCTTCACTGGCCGCTACTGGGTCACTCCCCCTACGCCATGAGCTTTATCATACCTCTTCTTAAAGCTACGTATGGAACCTGCCTCCACTACATCGCTTCCCAAACTATTCCATTTCCCGACCACTCTGTGACTGAAGAAATACTTCCTAACATCCCTGTGATTCATCTGAGTCTTCAACTTGTCCCATCTCTGGAACATTCTGTCTCTGTTCACCTTGTCAATTCCTCTCAGTATCTTATGTCGTTATCATGTCTTCCCTATCTCTCCTGTCCTCCTGTGTCGTCAGGTCGATTTCCCTTAACCTCTCCTCATAGGACATACCCCTTAGCTCCTGGAGTAGTCTTGTTGCAAACCTTTGCGCTTTCTCTAGTTTCTTTACGTGCTTGGCTAGGTGTGGGTTCCAAACTGGTGTGTAAGTTTGTAGTCTCTGGCTCCCTAGACTGTACTCCGTCTTTGGTCTTCTGTGAACACTTTTTTGAATCTCATTTTGAGTTTCTCACATACTTCGCGGTCGTTTCTTGTGATCTCTCCTCCTTCCTTCCTCAGCCTGATTACCTGGTCCTTGACTGTTGTTTTCCTCCTGATGTGGCTGTACAACAGCTTTGGGTCAGATTTGGCTTTCGCTGCTGCATATTTATTTCTGTGTGTTTGTTTGTGTGTGTATGTGTGTATGTGTGTAGTGTGTGTGTGTGTGTGTGTGTGTGTGTGTGTGTGTGTGTGTGTGTGCATGTGTGTGCGTGCTCACCTAGTTGTACTCACCTAGTTGTGGTTGCACTAGGTCGATTCACATCTCCTGGCCCCGCCTCTTCACTGGTCGCTACTAGGTCACTCTTCCTGCTCCATGAGCTTTATCATACCTTTTCTTAAAGCTATGTATGGATCCTGCCTCCACTACATCACTTCCCAGACTACTCCACTTCCTGACAACTCTGTGACTGAAGAAATACTTCAACTTCCAACTGTTCCTGTGTCCCATCTCTGGAACATCCTGTCTCTATCCACCTTGTCGATTCCTCTCAGTATTTTATGTGTCGTTATCATATCCTCCCTATCTCTACTGTCCTCCAGTGTCATCAGGTTGATTACCCTTAACCTCTCCTCGTAGGACATGCTCCCTAGCTCCGGGACTAGTCTTATTGCAAACCTTTGCACTTTCTCTAATTTCCTTACTTGCTTGGCTAGGTGTGGGTTCCAAACTTGCGCTGCATACTCCAATATAGGCTTAACGTACACAGTGTACAGGGTCCTGAACGATTCCTTATTGAGATGTCGTAATGTTGTTTTTAGGTTTGCTAGGCGCCCGTATGCTGCAACAGTTATTCGGTTGATGTTCGCCTCAGGAGATGTGCCTGGTGTTATACTCACCCAAAGATCCTTTTCTTTGAGTGAGTTTTGTAGTCTCTGGCCCCCTAGACTCTACTCCGTCTGCGGTCTTCTTTGCCCTTCCCCAATCAACATGACTTTGCACTTGGTGAGGTTGAACTCCAGGAGCCTTTGTCTGGTCCTCGTCCGATTGAATTCTTCTCATCAACTTCACATCATCTGCAAAAAGGGGCAATTCTGATTCTATTCCTTCCGTCATGTAGTTCACAAATACCAGAAAGACAAAATGGTAACTAACACACACACACACACACACACACACACACACACACAAACACACAGGGTGCAGGGTGCAGGAGGCAAAGACCAAGAGTGTCAGAGAATGGAAAAGGTACAGAAGGCAAAGAACCCAAGTAAACAAAGAGATTAGTAGAAGAGCTAGAAACAGTATGCACAGGTACGGAGGGAGGCCCAGAAACAGTACGAAAATGACATAGCATCGAAAGTTAAGTCCGACCCGAAACTGATGTACAGTCACATCAGAAGGAAGACAACAGTCAAGGACCAGGTGATAAGGCTGAGGAGAGAAGATGGGGAACTCACAAGTAACGATCAAGAGGTATGTGAGGAGCTCAACTTGAGGTTTAAGGAAGTATTCACAGTGGAGAAAGCAAGGCAGCTGGGTAGACAGGATGGGGTGCGTCACCAACAAGGGATGTATCAAGTGCTAGAGGGCATACACACAACTGAGGAGGAGGTGAAGCAGTTACTCAGTGACCTCGATACCTCAAAGGCGATGGGTCTGTACAATATATCCCAGTGGGTTCTCCGGGAAGGAGCTGAGGTACTGAGTGTGCCACTTACCATAATATTCAACACATCCCTTGAAAATGGGCAGTTACCTGAGGTATGGAAGAAGGCCAACGTAGTCCCCATCTTTAAAAAAGGAGACAGAAAAGAGGCACTAAACTATAGACCGGTGTCACTTACATGTATAGTGTGCAAAGTCCTGGAGAAAATCATCAGGAAAAGAATGGTGGAGCACCTCGAGCTGAACAGGATAATAAATACCAGACAGCACGGATTCCGGGAAAGCAAATCCTGTGTAACAAACCTCCTAGAGTTCTATGATAAAGTAACAGAGGTAAGGCAAGAGAGAGAGGGGTGGGTTGATTGCATTTTCCTGGACTGCGGGAAGGCCTTCGACACAGTTCCTCACATGAGATTAGTAAAGAGGTTGGAGGAACAAGCACGTATAACAGGAAGGGCACTGGAATGGATCAGGGAATACCTCACAGGGAGGCAACAACGGGTCATGGTGCGTGATGAGGTATCACAGTGGGCACCTGTGACGAGCGGCGTTCCGCAGGGGTCAGTCCTAGGACCAGTGTTATTCTTGGTATATATAAATGACATGACAGATGGGATAGACTCAAAAGTGTCTCTGTTCGCAGATGATGTGAAATTAATGAGGAGAATCACATCGGAGGAGGACCAAGCTTGACTTCAAACAGACCTGGACAAGCTTGACATCTGGTCTAGCAAATGGCTTCTCGAATTCAATCCCACCAAATGCAAAGTCATGAAGATCGGAGAAGGGCAAAGAAGACCGCTGACAGAGTACAGGCTAGGCGGACAAAGGCTACAAACCTCGGAAAAGGAGAAAGACCTTGGGGTGAGTATAACGCCAAGCACGTCTCCGGAGGCACACATCAACCAGATAACTGCGGCAGCATATGGGCGACTGGCAAACCTAAGACTAGCGTTCCGTTACCTTAACAAGGACTCGTTTAAGACACTGTACACCGTGTACGTCAGGCCCATACTAGAATATGCAGCACCAGTCTGGAACCCACACCTGGTCAAGCACATAAAGAAACTAGAGAAAGTGCAAAGGTTTGCGACAAGGTTAGTGCCACAACTCAGGGGTCTGTCCTATGAAGAAAGGCTGAGGGAAATAGGACTAACAACACTGGAGGAAAGAAGGGTCAGAGTAGACATGATAACGACATACAAAATACTGCAGGGAATCGACAAGGTAGACAGTGACAGGATGTTCCAGAGAGGTAACACAGAAACAAGGGGACACAACTGGAAGCTGAAGACTCAGATGAGTCAAAGGGATGTTAGGAAGCATTTCTTCAGCCACAGAGTAGTCAGGCAGTGGAATAGTCTAGAGAAAGACATAGTGGAGGCAGGAACCATACACAGTTTTAAGACGAGATATGATAAAGCACATGGAGCAGGGAGAGCAGATACCCAGTAGCGGGCAGCGAGAGGCGGGCCAGGGCTGAGTCTCGACCCTGCAACCACAATTAGGTGAGTACAATTATGTGAGTACACACGCACACACAGGATCTATGACTCGACCCCTGCAACCACAACTTGGTGAGCACACACACCCACACACACACACACACACACACACACACACCCACACGCATGCTCACACACACACACACGCACGCTCACACACACACACATAAAACACACAAACACTCACACACACAAACACACACACACACAAACACACACACACACACACACACACAACACACACACACACACACACACACACACACACACACACACATAGTGACAGGATGTTCCAGAGGGAACACAGAAACAAGGGGACACAACTGGGCGAAGACTCAGATGAGCAGGGATGTTAGGAAATTTCTTCAGCCAAGAGTTGGAAGTGGAATATTTGGGGAACGATTTGGAAGGGGGAACCCAAAAATATTTTAAGAAAGGGGAAAAAAAGCTAGGAAGGATAAGAAACCCATGGGGACAGCGAAGAGGCCCAGAGCTGAGTCTGCCCCAAAACCAAAATTTGGGGAGTAATTGGGTACAACACAAGGGGGGGGGAAGGAACACAATGAAGCCAAACACAAGAAAGGAGACAGGGACATGAAGAACTTCCTGAACGGGGTTGGGGGAAGAGAACTGGCGGGAAGCCAAAAACGATGAGGAATATGTGACAACAATATGCAAGGAAGTTGAGGAGAGGTTTGTACCCAAGGGTAAAAAATAAAAAAAAGCCAGGATGAGCCCTTTTCCCCAAGGGCGGGGGCCAAAAAACCAAGGGGGCTGGGAAAAAAAAATTGAAGGCAAAGGACCCAGGAAAAAAGGAGAGCAGTCGGGGCCAAAAAAGAATATGCACAGGTAAAAGGGGGGCCCAACACAAAAAAAATGAAAAGAGGAAAGCCAAACCGACCAAAGCTGTTGTCAGCCCACAGGGGAAAAAAGTCGGGGCCCGGGGGGGAAAGGGAAAAAGGGGAGGGGATATCAAAAACGACCGAAGGTGAGGAACTCAACATGAGATTCAAAGAAGTTTTTTGGGGGGAGAAAAGGGACCCAGAAAGAAAAAGGGGGGGACACCACAAAGTGCTGGAACTAAAGCAACGAGGAAGCAGAAAGCGCTGGTAGCTAGACCCAAAAGGATGGGGCCGGACAACATCTCTCCGTGGGTCCGAGAGAAGAGAGAGGCCATTGTACCACAGCAAATGTAGTCCCAATTTTTTAAAAAAGGGCAGGTCACTGAATGTATAGTATGCAAAGTCATGGAGAAGATACGGGAGAAGAGGGGATGGAACAATAGAAATGAATAGCTTATCAAGAGCCAACCGGTTTCAGGGAAAACCTGGGCCAAACCTACTGGAGTTCTTGACAGGGTAACAGCAAAAAAGACAAGAGAGAGTGGTGGAAAATTTGTTTTTATTAAGACCCCGTTTGACACAATCCACAAGGATTATAAAACAGAAACCAAGGGTACAAAAAACAAACTGGATAAAGGAATACCGCCAAATAAGCAGCAACGGGTACGGGCGAGGTTGATGGGGGGTGAAGTGGGTTCCAGGGGTAAAACCCAACCGGTGCTTTCGGTATTTTGAAGGGAATGAGGAAGGAAAGACTCCGGGTCCCTGTTTGCAGATGATGGGTTAGGAGAAAATTCAATCGGACGAGGACAAAAGGCAGAACTACAAAGGATCTGGACAGGCTGCAAGCCTGGTCCACAATTTCCTGGAGTTCAACCCCACCAATGCAAAGTCATGAAGATTGGGAAGAGCAAAGAAGACCGCAGACAGAGTACAGTCTAGGAGCCAGAGACTACAAACCTCAATCAGGAAAAAGATCTTTGGGTGAGTATAACACCAGGCACATCTCCTGAGGCCACATCAACCAAATAACTGCTGCAGCATATGGGCGTAGGCAAACCAAGAACAGCATTCCGACATCTTAAAAGAAATCGTTCAGGACCCCGACACTGTACAGTTAGGCCCATACTGGAGTATGCAGCACCAGTTTGGAACCACATCAGCCAATCATGTAAAGAAACTAGAGAAAGTACAAAGGTTTGCAACAAGACTAGTCCCGGAGCTAAGGGTATGTCCTACGAAGAGAGGTTAAGGGAAATCAACCTGACGACACTGGGGGCAGGAATGTTAGAAAGTATTTTTCCATCACAGAGTGGTCAGGAAGTAAATAGCTGGGAAGTGATGTAGTGGAGGCAGGATCCATTCGTAGCTTCCCAGAAGAGGTATGATAAAGCTTTGGCGCAGGAAGTGACCCAGTAGCGGCCAGTGAGAGGCGGGCCAGGGCAGACTCGACCCCTGCAACCACAACCAAGTAGTACAACTAAGGGAGGAAACATACACACTCTTGCACTCCCTGAATGGGGCCCACTGTACAATTGTATATTTGATGTATATTGTCTTTCACATAATTTTACATTGCTGATATTTTCATTATAAGATTAAATGAAAATATCTTGCTTTATATTATTTGACATATGTCATAAGTAGGATGAAACATTTACACTTCACTGTTTGAGAGTTGTGGTAGGGTGTCCCATTGGTAAACTGCTCAGCTAACTATCACCTGATTGTTTACGTGCCGGCTTTCTGAGTACCACGGGAGAATCACGTGATCGCACCTGAGTTTGGAGACTATCCTCCCTTGATCACTATCTCCTCAGCTGGTCATCGTTCGACCAGCACCCTCTCCCTCTCCAGAGATCTCTCGTCTCTGGCTGTTTGTTCGTTATTTAGACTCTGTTTTGGTAGAGTATGGTTTCGCTGGGAGCCGATACATACTTTCGTAACTCTGTGTAACTCAGTTCACAGAGCTTAGTTCAGACTAGTGATTTTTGACGTTTTACAAGTTGTGCGTACTAACTCTCTAAGTCAACCCAGGTCCCAAGCCAAAGCTTCTGACCTATTTTGTATGGCATCAACGCATCGTCATGGTCGGGATTTGGTTACGCTGAACCTAGATTCAGTATTAAGAGTTTTTGACTTTCTGGAGGATCGCTGATGGTCCCCAGTTAGGTCGTTATTTTGGCTCCTTGTTCCTGACGCGTGATGCTGCTTGTTACATTAATGCTGTTGGCGAATGGTCGTCCTATTGTTCAAGCGCTGTTATGATTGCCCTGTTGGTCAAGAAGATACATTACTTGAGGACGTTTAGTCAGTCACTGTTTAAGTCGAGTCTTACTGAGATATAACGAACAACTCTGAGCACATACACACATCCTCACACACACGCTTGTATATGTTAGTATTATGTTAATACTTGATAACAACGCCAGACGGTACTTAAAGTCAACTGATATGAAATGTGACTTCAGAATTATACAACTGTACAATTTTTTTTTGCACTATGAGAGAAGTGTTGAGCTTATATCCTAAATTATATCAAATTCATTTACTTTGATTTTGTCCACCTAGACAACTTTGTTAATAAACATCTAAATTTTTATTTTCTTAGTATCCCATCAGTTACAATCCTAAATCACAATTAAATTTATCATAAATTTAAGGATAACTGGACCAGAATACTTTCTAACTTTAAAAAAAACAGAAAAAGTTGAATGCTAGAGGGAGACCTTCTAGATTCTCTGGAGATGTCTATACTTAATAGAATAGAATTCCACGCCCAGCCTTGGTTGTGTGCGGGTGTATTGAGGAGACCTCTGGTGGCCGACTTGTGAGATTTTATTTTCACAGCCATGACGGAGGGATACAGACGCCGCGTAAACACCATTGGAATTGAAGTACTTCAGGGAGCGGTTTATCCGTCAAACGGACGTTGTCTTGCCGGCTATACTTGAGTCTTCTGGGTGTGGACCACTCAGAATTGTCGCTAGCCCTTAACGGGCACGACGGATCTTCGTGAAATTTGCATGTACGGCGGCGTATACCAGAGTTGTGGAAAAAATATCGGACAAGCGGCTGGTGGTAATGCAAGGACTGGAGGTATGTGTAGGGACGTTTCGGCAACTTACAAATGGATAAAGTTGCGAAACGTTCCATTTGAAGCTGGGGAAAGTGACATACAGGAAATGATGAAGATGTATGGATTGTCCATGCTGTTACTGTTGGTAGATGGATGAATGGTCTTTACGCTGGTATGTTGGAAGGCAATATTCGGTAAAAATGACATTAAGGAATCCCATACCCTCCTTTATCTTAATGCATGGTTTTCGCACTCAGGTATATGTTCCTATGTTGGACAGGTGCGTACCTGCCGGTTGGTGGGCAGACGGGGCACCTGGCGGTTGACTGTCAACGTAAAAGGCCTGAGGAGGGTAACGTGGAAGGAGAAATATACGGACGAATGAAGGAGGCAACAGGACGAAGAATTGGCAAGGAAACAAGGAGATGGTGTGAAGGAGGGCATGGTACGACAGGTATGGAGCGAGGAGGGAGCAGGAGGAAAGAGTCAGGGAGAGGTGGACAGGGTGCAGCCTGCAGAATCTGTGGTGACTGGTGTAACGTCTATGGACGAGGTCAGAGGGATGTACGGGAGGAGGCTGAGATCTTGGAGGATCTGAATGAGTTCATTCGAGGTGGTCCTTTGTCACTTGAGGAAGTGGCAGGATGGGAATTGGGGAGAATCAAATTGATGTCAATGACGGCACTGAAGGACGAAGTGAAGTCCTGGAAGAAGACAGGACACAGGTTGAGGTTCAGGGTGCAGTGTCAGTAGTGGTAGCAGAAATACATAGGGAAGAGAGTATGGAAGTAAGTGGAGACAAAGGGGAATCAAGGAAAAGGCCAGGGAAGAATCTGAGGATGACCTATTAACTGCTGCACAAAGGCCTGGTAAGAAGGTGTGGGCGGATGTGGTCAGGGAAAAGAGAAGTAGGGTGAAGGTAATGGTGATAGAAGGGATATAAAGGGTGATGGGAGGATTAAGGGAGGGTTGGAAGGAGCAACACAGGGTAAACTAGATAAAAGAGTACTGAAGCAGAAGGGAAAACCCCAGCCCTTCACTTTAGGTGTGTAACGATGAATGTTAATGGCCTCAGGAACGAGGTCAAACTAAATGGGTTGAAGTAACATTGAAGAGGATGAGAGAATGTGATATTTTTCCAAGAACACAATTATCAAATAGGATCGGAACTGGTAGTTAAGGGGTATAGGGTTTTTGTGACGCAGGGGCTTTCAAGGGTGGGGTGATGGTGGGTATTAGAGAGTCCAGTCCTTTTACCTTGTCATCATGGGAGCATGTGGGAAGTCGAGTGGTAAGGGTGAACGGGAGGGGGGGGGTACAAGTAAGTTTCCTTGGGGTATATATGCCGGCGGTTGCTAATAAGAGTATCAAGGATGATTTTGTAATAACGAGTTGACGTATGCTTTCAGAGGATTGCCCCAAGTAGCGATTATAGCTGGGGATTGGAATAGTGTGATTCGGATTAGGGATGTGGGCCCCGAAGGGGGTGTTTTGGGGTCTCTAAGGGATGTATTGGGAGCGGGGGGGTGGTGGATGTGGTGGGGGAAGGGATGAGTTGGTGGAATATACTTCTTAAGGAAAATTATGCGGCAAGACTGGATCGAATATACGTGACAAGGTCGGTGGATGTGCGAAAGGTGGAATGCTTTGATTTGGGTTTTCAGATCACAGGGTGTGTTATTTGAAGGAGGGTGAGAAGGGTTGTGCATGTGTATAAGAGTTTTGGAAATTGAATACGAGGTTATTGGAAAGGAAGGGGAGAGGAGGCATTTGAGCAGTGGTGGAAGGGTTGTGGGGGGGATAGGATAAAGTCAGTTGTTAAATGGTGGAATGAGACGGGAAAGTGGAAATTAGAAAGTATTATGAGAGGGTTGGCGGTGAGGAAATGAGGTATAGGTATGGGTATCAGAGGTATTTGGAGGGGCTTTTAGGTGAGTGTCAGGGTGGGGATTGGAGGGGAAAGAATTATGGTGAGGTGGTAGAGTTGAGGCAAGTTAAGGGAAATACAGGAGGAGAGATTTCATGGACTAAGGATTCAGTGGTATGGAAGAAGTTTTGTGGGGAATAAAGTGTCAAAGGTAGTGTTAAGAAATTTTCAACGCGAAGGAAAGGTATGTTGATAGAATCATTGAAGGTGGAAGGGGTGAGAGGGTATCAGGAGGGAACGTACTGAGGACAACGGAGGGGATGGGTGACGAAGGGTTGGTTTTGTAACTAATATGAAAAGGGGAGACAGATGAGGAGGCTAAAGGTAGGATATTGAGGGAATTGGGAAATTATTAGGTGAGGAAGAGAGGAAGGAATGTGAGGGGGAAATTTTGGAGGAGGAGGTATGGGAGGCGGTGAGGGGTTTGAGATTGGGAAAGTCGCCTGGCATAGACGGGGTTGCCGGGGAATTTATTTAAGCATTGGCAGGTTTTGAAGGGGTAATCGTTAAAATGGTAAATGAACTGAAAGAGGAGGGGAATATGGGTGAGTCGATGAGAACGGGGTTGTAGTACTAGTGGCGAAAGGGGGTATCAGGAGGGGTTAGGTGATTATAGGGAATAGCATTATTGACTGCAGATTATAAAATATTTGCAAAGGTTTTAGCAAACAGGATCAAAAGAGGGTTAGGGGAATGTTGCATGAGGGACAATACGGGTGCCGGGACGGAGTATCAGAACGGGGCATAGACGTATAAAGCAGTTTATTGAGAATAGTCAGATGGGAGGAGTATTGGGGTGGATTGGCAGAGGGCATATGATAGGGTGGACAGGGAAATGTTATTGGATATTTTGGGTAGGCAAGGGTTTGGGGAGGTAGTTATAGGATGGGTTCGAACTTTGTATGAGGGGGCTTTAGTTAGGGTGCAAATTAATGGGAATGTGGGAAGAAAGGTGGAGATGAAGAAGGGTCTGCGGCAGGGATGTCCGCTGTCGCAGATCCTTTTGCCTTATTACAGGATCCGTTTTATAGGTTGGTGGAGGAGGAGGTTTTACGGGAGGGTGACATGGAGGAGGATGCAGAGGGGGTATTGTTGGTTATGTAGATGATACTACAGTGTTGGTCAGGTCTGAGAAGCAGTTGAGAATGATCAATGAGTTGGTTGAAAAGTTTGGGAAGGCAACGGAATGAGGGTGAATAAGGAAAAATCTAATTTATTGGAGGTAGGCAGTTGTCGGGGAACGTTGGAGAAACGGGAGGGATGGAGTTGTGTGAAAACTATAAAAATATGTGGGATAGTGTTCAGTGCTGATCCTTTGGTGGCTAGAGAGGTAAATTCAAGATTGGTAGTGGATGCTGCTATTGATAGGATGAAGGGATGGGAATGAGAGAGGTAACTTTGTTGCAAAGGGTGGTAGTTATTAACGTTTTAGTGTATAGTAAATTGTGGTTTAGGGCGGTGGTATATCCTCTCTTAGAAGTGGATGTGCAGCGGTTGTTGAAGTACGTGTTGAAGTTTGTATGGGGAATGGGAGACATTGGATGTGTAGGGAAGTAGTGGAAACGAGGGTGAGGTGGGGGTTAGGGTTGGTCCCCTTGAGGTGTAGGTTAAGGAGTGTTTTTGTGAGGCATGAGTTTTTGATGAGGGGAGGAGAGGGGGGACGAAACGTGGGATTGGTGATGAAGGAGGTGCGAAGGTGGTGGGGAGGAAAGGATATATTGCTTTGTGAGGCTATTTTACGAGGGTTATTGGTTATGAAGGAGCCGGGAAGGTGTAGAGTAAGCCGTTTGGATAGGTTGGGGATGGAGAGAATGGAGATGCAAGGGAGTGAGGTTTATCCTTTGTATGATTGGAAAGGAATTTGGGGGTGGTTAAAGAAGTTGAAGGTGCACCCAAGGGTGAGGGAAACAGGGTATAGGTTTCTTCAGGGTATTTTGCCCAGCTTTATGTGATGGGGTTGAGTGGGGATGGGTATTGCCGTAGGTGTGGGGAGGTAGATACAGCTTATCACGCCATCTATTTTGTGAGGTTTGGAAGCAGTAAGGAAATGGTTTGGGGAGTTTGAGGATGGTAGGTGGGGAGGGTATCCGTTTTGAGGGCTTTGAGTTTAGATTTGGGAGTTTCTCGAAAGCATACGTAGAGGGATGTCTTATTTGGTGTTGGATTTTATACATATATCTTGGGGTATGAGGGACGTAGAGGGATGGTTCGAATAAGGGCTTTAGGAGCGGGTTTTATAGGACAAAATGTAGGAATCGGAGTTTGTATAGTGGGGTATGGAACAGGGCTTTTCAGTGGTTATCAAGAGATGACAGTGAATAGCATGTTGAGGGTGCCAAGGTGAAAGGACTGGTGTTGATTATGGTAGAAGTCACGGGAGGTGAAATGGGTAGAGGGTGGGTAGGAGGATAGTAATGTAGGTAGGGAGGGGAGAGGGGTGGGGGTTTGTGTTTTAAAGGATTGGGAGGAGGGGGGTAGTAGCTGGGTATTCTAGGTTCGGCAATAGATCAGGGAATGGGCGGGGATTTTTCTGGTTCAGTGCTCTAGTCTGGGAAATAAGATAATAAAAGTAGTGGTATTGTTCATAGAGACACAATATTAAATGCAGACATGCATATACGGGGCGACGATAAAATGTACATATATTAGGATGTGTTGCTTATATAAACCTATATCTGGGAAACTTAATTGTTAGGGATCCCATTTGAAGAGATCCTGTTCTTTTAGTTCTGAGTAGTGCATTAAGTGGTAGGTCCTGATTGATGGGTTATGGTGTTTTCAAAATAATAACTCATAAGGATATGTCCGGCTATTGTATAATGTGAATGTCAATTAATGTAATTTTGTAGAGTTGAGGCGATGCTGATACTTATTGTGAAAAGGTTAATGATAACTCACTAGGTTTCTGTTGTAATTTCTAGGTTATGTTTTGCTGTGTATGTGTTTATTATATTTTGTTAGAACTTACAATTTTGTGCAGCATCTGATTGTATAACGTGTTAATTTTCTAGTGTGTTTTTCTATGTGTGCACCACGAACGTGTATTGTGGCAGATTTTTCGGTGTAGTTGTGTGACGTTGTGCTGTAGACATAGTGTTGTCTACGTAAGTGATAGCCAGATGATAATGTATTTTCTTTTTGAGAAACTGTTGTCGTGTAACCTCTTGTTATGGGGTACAGTTTTGTTGTGTGTTATGGTAAATCACCTGTTTTTCATAAAAACATAAGGTTTCTTATTCAGGTGTTTTTGGACCATGAATGTACGGTTTCATTGTATAGTTTTGTTTGTTTGTATAGACCCATTAAGAATAAGACAAGGTGTAGGTTTTGTTGAACATATTGTTATATTGTGTGCAGTTTGCACGGGTTGTTTTTGGATATATTGATAGATATGTTTTTTATGTTCTGTTTGTGGTTTTTTAAATGGCCTGTTTTGTCCATGAGCATATATAGTTTATGTTTTTGTATATATTTGTCTTAAATAAAAAAAAAAAAAAAAAAAACTTAATAGATATCGCGTTTTTGTAACACACACAGTGAAGAGGCGGGGTCAGGAGCTATGACTCGACCCCTGCAACCACTGTTGAGTACAATTAGGTGAGTACACACACACTTGCGCGCGCGCGCACGGGGTTCCACAAGGGCATGAAAGAGGGATAGCGTGGGAGGTGTCTCTTCGCAGACGATGTGAAACTAATGAAGAGAATGCAAGTGGACGAGGGTCAGGTAAACCTACAAAGGGATCTGGACACGCTGCAAGCCTGCTCCGACAATTGGCTCCTGGAGTGAAAAATTATGAAGCTTGCGTAAGGACAAAGGAGACCGCAGACGGAGTACAGACTAAGAGGTCAGAGGCTGCAAAACTCACTCAAGGAAAACGATATTGGGGTGAGTATCACACCGAGCACATCTCCTGAGGCGCACATCAACCAAATAACTGCTGCAGCATATGGGCGCCTGGCAAACATAAGAATAGCATTCCGACATCTCTGTAAGGAATCGTTCAAGACTCTGTACACCGTGTACGTCAGGCCCCATATTAGAGTATGCAGCACCAGTATGGAACCCACACCTGGTCAAGAACGTCAAGAAATTAGAGAAAGTGCAAAAATTTGCAACAAGACTAATTTCGGAGTTGAGGAGAGGATAAACGAGCAAGGTTGGACCTCATATTCACCTTGAGTAGTTCAGACATTGGGGACATTCCATATGAAATTTCCCTCGGAGCTAGTCATCACGTGGTCCTGAGCTTTGAATACATAGCAGAACTGAAAGTGGAGAGTGAAGCAGCACGAGTAGGCTGGGAGAAGCCAAACTTTAAAAGAGGGGACTACACAGGTATGAGGAATTTCCTGCATGAGGTACAGTTGGAAAGAGAACTGGTTGGAAAAACAGTAAATGAAATAATGGAACAAGTGTCCACAGAATGCAAGGAAGCAGAGAAGAGCTTCATACCCAAGGGCAACAGAACCAAATGGAAGAGTATAACGAGGCCAATACTAAGTGTGCTAGAGAAAGGAAAAATGTAGAAGACAAAGGACCCAGGAAAATAAGGAGATTAGCCGAAGAGTCAGAAATGAATATGCATCGAAAGCCAAATCTGACCCAAAGCTGTTGTACTGCCACATCAGGAGGAAAACAGCAGTCATGGACCAGATAATCAAGCTGAAGAGGGAAGCAACAATTCGTCCCAGCACAGCAACAATTGGTCACAACTGGAAGTTGAAGACTCAGATAAATCACAGGGATGTTAGGAAGTATTTCTTCAGTCATAGAGTTGTCAGGAAGTGGAACAATCTTAAGAGTGATGTAGTGGAGGCAGGATCCATATATAGCTTTAAGAAGAATGACAAATGTGATACCTTTTTCAAAGCCGGTGACAGGTCCTTAGCATCGAACTATAGGCCAATAAGCCTGACCTCCATAGTGGGAAAATGCTCTTATCTTCTTATGTTCTTATAAAGCTCATCAAGCAGGGAGAGAGTGGACCTAGTAGCTATCAATGAAGACGCGGGGCCAGGAGCTGTGAATCGACCCTGCAACCATAATTAGGTGAGTACAGACAGGTAAGAACACACACAGACAGACACAGGAGGGCCCGGGTTCAATTCCCGGCGGGGCGGAAACATTTCGAAGTGTTTCCTTACACACACACACACACACACATACAACAGGCCTAGTGTATAATCGACATGTGCCTAGGACAAAATTGTAACTAACACACACACACACACACACACACACACACACACATACGCATACGAGGATAAATAATCAGTCAAACAAACCAACAAATAAAGACGGTAAGAAGCGCAAAGAAACAAATAAAGACGGTAAGAATTATTATTATTATTATAATCAAATAGAAGCGCTAAACCACAGGGGTTATACAGCGCTAAGACGGTAAGAAGCGCCAAGAAACAAAGAGTCATGTGTTTACAAATATTATACAACCAAATATTACTAGAAACAAAAAAATCTTTAAAATTGTCTTAAATCAAGATAGACGGAACAAGTGATGAACCCACAAGTGATGAACCCACAAGTGATGAACCCACAAGTGATGAACCCACAAGTGATGAACCCACAAGTGATGAACCCACAAGTGATGTACCAACAAGTGATGAACCCACAAGTGATGAACCCACAAGTGATGAACCCACAAGTGATGTACCCACAAGTGATGAACCCACAAGTTATGAACCCACAAGTGATGAACCCACAAGTGATGAACCCACAAGTGATGAACCCACAAGTGATGAACCCACAAGTGATGAACCCACAAGTGATGAACCCACAAGTGATGAACCCACAAGTGATGAACCCACAAGTGATGAACCCACAAGTGATGAAACCACAAGGATGAACCCACAAGTGATGAACCCACAAGTGATGAACCCACAAGTGATGAACCCACAAGTGATGAACCCACAAGTGATGAACCCACAAGGATGAACCCACAAGTGATGAACCCACAAGTGATGAACCCACAAGTGATGAACCCACAAGTGATGAACCCACAAGTGATGAACCCACAAGTGATGAACACACAAGTGATGAACCCACAAGTGATGAACCCACAAGTGATGAACCCACAAGGATGAATTAGCAGTGTAGTCAAGGCTTGAACACCATTAAACAACACAAGTGAGTTATTTTCTCTGGCCTCTTTGTTTAAGTCACTTATAAATGTTATCATTGTTTGTAGATAATTTATATTTATGTACAGATGAGACAGCTGCAGGAGGGTGGTTCAGGGTTCACGAGGGTGGTTCAGGGTTCACGAGGGTGGTTCAGGGTTCACGAGGGTGGTTCAGGGTTCTTGCAGAGATACAAAGGCAAATAGAACAAAACTGTAATAAATCACGCATAAAGCAAGCAATGAAAATCAGAGAAGAAAGATAGACTGTGAAAGTGAAGAGGAACGAGAGGTGGAGGAGTGTTGGCAACCATAGTACAGAATACGAGGGAAAATAAGAAGTATGAGAGGATGAATAAAGTGTCAGTTGCCAGTCAAGGGGCAACGCTAGTGAGGGGCTCTTGATCTAGGGAATTGGATCTGTGCTCCGGTTTCCTGAATTGAGTCTGAATACCTTCCATCCCCCCCACATGCTCTGTATATTCCTACGGGTTTAGTGCTCCCCCATTATTTTAATAACATAATAATCAAATTCAGTTTCAAACAGCCTTAAGAATCAAATTCCTTTGCAAATACCCACAAGATTCAAAGTCAACTACAATTGTCCACAAGATTCAAAGTCAACTACAATTGTCCACAAGATTCAAAGTCAACTTCAATTGTCCACAATATTCAAAGTCAACCACAATTGTCCACAATATTCAAAGTCAACCACAATTGTCCATAAGATTCAAAGTCAACTACAATTGTCCACAATATTCAAAGTCAACCACAATTGTCCATAAGATTCAAAGTCAACTACAATTGTCCACAATATTCAAAGTCAACCACAATTGTACACAAGATTCAAAGTCAACTACAATTGTCCACAAGATTCAAAGTCAACTACAATTGTCCACAATATTCAAAGTCAACCACAATTGTCCACAATATTCAAAGTCAACCACAATTGTCCACAATATTCAAAGTCAACCACAATTGTCCACAATATTCAAAGTCAACCACAATTGTCCACAATATTCAAAGTCAACCACAATTGTCCACAATATTCAAAGTCAACCACAATTGTCCACAATATTCAAAGTCAACCACAATTGTCCACAATATTCAAAGTCAACCACAATTGTCCATAAGATTCAAAGTCAACTGTCGACAAAAACAATAATGGTTAATGTTTTTAAAGCTGCCATGTGAAGAAAATAAATATAACGAAAGTAATGGAAAAATGTTGTAAGGAAAATCAATGTAATATAAAGAAAAGCTTAAAAGTTCTCATCAAAAAAAAACATTTTGCGGAATACTGATAAACACGAAAAAAAAAAAAAAAACGAAAAAAATGATACATCATCCTAGAATACACTATCATGGAGAGATCCTTTTGCTTTTCTTCTTTAAATTTAATGTAAAACTTAGCTTGGGTTAAGACAGGGAATGGTGGTGTCACTGTGACGGGTCACCACGTGAGTAAGCCAGAGGATGATGGTGTCCCTTTGACGGGTCACCATCTGGGTAAACCAGGGGATGATGGTGTCCCTTTGACGGGTCACCATCTAGGTAAACCAGGGGATGATGGTGTCCCTTTGACGGGTCACCATCTGGGTAAACCAGGGGATGATGGTGTCCCTTTGACGGGTCACCATCTGGGTAAACCAGGGGATGATGGTGTCCCTTTGACGGGTCACCATCTGGGTAAGCCAGGGGATGATGGTGTCCCTTTGACGGGTCACCATCTGGGTAAACCAGGGGATGATGGTGTCCCTTTGACGGGTCACCATCTAGGTAAACCAGGGGATGATGGTGTCCTTGACGGGTCACCATCTGGGTAAACTCAGGGATGATGGTGTCCCTTTGACGGGTCACCATCTGGGTAAACCAGGGATGATGGTGTCCCTTTGACGGGTCACCATCTGGGTAAGCCAGGGGATGATGGTGTCCCTTTGACGGGTCACCATCTGGGTAAACCAGGGGATGATGGTGTCCCTGTGACGGGTCACCGTCTGGGTAAGACCCGTACTAGGAGACACTGCGTTGTTTCCTGACATTAACGTGTATCTAGCCAGTGACAAAGTGTATCTACCCAGTGACAAAGTGTATCTACCCAGTGACAAAGTGTGTCTACCCAGTGACAAAGTGTGTCTACCCAGTGACAAAGTGTATCTACCCAGTGACAAAGTGTATCTACCCAGTGACAAAGTGTATCTACCCAGTGACAAAGTGTGTCTACCCAGTGACAAAGTGTGTCTACCCAGTGACAAAGTGTGTCTACCCAGTGACAAATTGTATCTACCCAGTGACAAAGTGTATCTACCCAGTGACAAAGTGTATCTACCCAGTGACAAAGTGTATCTACCCAGTGACAAAGTGTGTCTACCCAGTGACAAAGTGTGTCTACCCAGTGACAAAGTGTATCTACCCAGTGACAAAGTGTATCTACCCAGTGACAAAGTGTATCTACCCAGTGACAAAGTGTGTCTACCCAGTGACAAAGTGTGTCTACCCAGTGACAAAGTGTGTCTACCCAGTGACAAAGTGTATCTACCCAGTGACAAAGTGTATCTACCCAGTGACAAAGTGTATCTACCCAGTGACAAAGTGTATCTACCCAGTGACAAAGTGTGTCTACCCAGTGACAAAGTGTGTCTACCCAGTGACAAAGTGTATCTACCCAGTGACAAAGTGTATCTACCCAGTGACAAAGTGTATCTACCCAGTGACAAAGTGTGTCTACCCAGTGTAAAAGTGTAATCGTATACCCACTGGTGTTAGTCTCTATTTTATTTCTCTTCATTTGCCTATTTATTTTCTAAATTATTCAAATATGTTTTTACTTTATTCGAGCCTTGAGTCATAAGGTGACCACCACTGGCTTTGTGCCTTCCTCATGTTATGTCAGCCCCATACACAATTTAGGTGATAGTAAGTTTGTCAGGAGAGCCCAGGTCTGGAGTTTCACTAGTGCTGGCCTCAGGGAGGTGCCAGGGAGGAGCCTAGGCTGAGTTCACTTGTGCTGGCCTCTAGGGAGGGTGCCAGGAGGAGCCCAGGTCTGAGTTTCACTAGTGCTGGCCTCAGGAGGGTGCCAGGGAGGAGCCTAGGTCTGGAGTTTCACTAGTGCTGGCCTCAGGGAGGGTGCCAGGGAGGAGCCTAGGTCTGGAGTTTCACTTGTGCTGGCCTCAGGGAGGGTGCCCGGGAGGAGCCCAGGTCTGGAGTTTCTCTAGTGCTGGCCTCAGGGAGGGTGCCAGGGAGGAGCCCAGGTCTGGAGTTTCTCTAGTGCTGGCCTCAGGGAGGGTGCCAGGGAGGAGCCTAGGTCTGGAGTTTCACTTGTGCTGGCCTCAAGAGGGTGCCGGGAGGAGCCCAGGTCTGAGTTTCACTAGTGCTGGCCTCAGGGAGGGTGACCGGGAGGAGCCCAGGTCTGGAGTTTCACTAGTACTGGCCTCAGGGAGGTGCCAGGGAGGAGCCCAGGTCTGAGTTTCACTAGTGCTGGCCTCAGGGAGGGTGCCAGGGAGGAGCCCAAGTCTGGAGTTTCACTAGTGCTGGCCTCAGGGAGGGTGCCAGGAGGAGCCCACATCTGGAGTTTCACTAGTGCTGGCCTCAGGGAGGGTGCCAGGGAGGAGCCCAAGTCTGAAGTTTCACTAGTGCTGGCCTCAGGGAGGGTGCCAGGGAGGAGCCCAAGTCTGGAGTTTCACTAGTGCTGGCCTCAGGGAGGGTGCCAGGGAGGAGCCCAAGTCTGGAGTTTCACTAGTGCTGGCCTCAGGGAGGGTGCCAAGGAGGAGCCCAAGTCTGGAGTTTCACTAGTGCTGGCCTCAGGGAGGGTGCCAGGGAGGAGCCCAGGTCTGGAGTTTCACTAGTGCTGGCCTCAGGGAGGGTGCCAGGAGGAGCCCAGTCTGGAGTTTCACTAGTGCTGGCCTCAGGGAGGGTGCCAGGGAGGAGCCCAGGTCTGAGTTTCACTAGTGCTGGCCTCAGGGAGGGTGCCAGGGAGGAGCCCAGGTCTGGAGTTTCACTAGTGTGGCCTCAGGGAGGGTGCCAGGGAGGAGCCCAGGTCTGGAGTTTCACTAGTGCTGGCCTCAGGGAGGGTGCCAGGGAGGAGCCCAGGTCTGGAGTTTCACTAGTGCTGGCCTCAGGGAGGGTGCCAGGGAGGAGCCCAGGTCTGGAGTTTCACTAGTGCTGGCCTCAGGGAGGGTGCCAGGGAGGAGCCCAGGATCTGGAGTTTCACTAGTGCTGGCCTCAGGAGGTGCCAGGGAGGAGCCGCAAGTCAGAGCTTCACTAGTTTGCTGGCCTCAGGGAGGGTGCCAGGGAGGAGCCCAAGTCTGAGTTTCACTAGTGCTGGCCTCAGGGAGGGTGCCAGGGAGGAGCCCAAGTCTGGAGTTTCACTAGTGCTGGCCTCAGGGAGGGTGCCAAGGAGGAGCCCAAGTCTGGAGTTTCACTAGTGCTGGCCTCAGGGAGGGTGCCAGGGAGGAGCCCAGGTCGGGAGTTTCACTAGTGCTGGCCTCAGGGAGGGTGCCAGGGAGGAGCCCAGGTCTGAGTTTCACTAGTGCTGGCCTCAGGGAGGGTGCCAGGGAGGAGCCTAGGTCTGGAGTTTCACTAGTGCTGGCCTCAGGGAGGGTGCCAGGGAGGAGCCCAGGTCTGGAGTTTCACTAGTGCTGGCCTCAGGGAGGGTGCCAGGGAGGAGCCTAGGTCTGGAGTTTCACTAGTGCTGGCCTCAGGGAGGGTGCCAGGGAGGAGCCCAGGTCTGGAGTTTCACTAGTGCTGGCCTCAGGGAGGGTGCCAGGGAGGAGCTTAGGTCTGGAGTTTCACTAGTGCTGGCCTCAGGGTATGTGTGTGTGTGTCGGTGTTCATTGTTGCGCCAGAGGAATGCGTCAGGAAGTAATCTTAGTAGAATGATATAGCTACACCTGCCATTATCTATTTTATGTAGCTTTAAAGTGCACCCAAGACCTATTCTATTGCAGAGACATTTACTGCAACCAAGAATTGGACTCAAACTTTTCGCTGGCCTTAAGAAGTTAGAATCCAAATGTGCTTTTTTTTTTTACAATTTACGCAACTAGGATGCTTGTCTAGGATTTTTAGTAATATGAATGAAATTTTCGTACTTTTGTTGAATATTCTTGAACGAATTGTTCCAATATTCTTAGATTCATTTTACATTTAAGTAAACACGATGTAGATGTGAGAATTACTTTCGATAAAACTTACATTTACTGAGGTGTACGTTACTGGGTGATGCAGATCCCAAAGGAATTTGCAGCCTAGAGGAAGTAACAGCCAGGACTCTGTTGATGAGGTTGGCGTCGCCGGACAAATGTGACTTTCCCATCATCAGAGAATGATGATGGATTTGTGAGTGTCGATCTAGCTCTGGCTTACGTCTGAAGTTTTAGCATACCATCGCCCTGTACACTGCCTTTCCAGAGTATATGTTTTAACAGACGGAATCCACGCAAAATGACTTCTGTTAATTACAGTTATACACATGCTCAGCCTCCAGTTATACACATGCTCAGCCTCAAATACAATCTGTGACGCTTAGTGAGTCAATTCTGGATACTTGTAAGAGTTTCAGTATAAGAAGTACCCAAAACAAGTGACCTTGGACAGTGTGAGATCAATTATTTATGCTAGACCCATGACTTTCCAGTCGTGTTCAGTAGTGTCAGACCCATGGCTTACCAGTCGTGTTCAGTAGTGTCAGACCCATGGCTTACCAGTAGTGTTGAGTAGTGTCAGACCCATGGCTTACTAGTCGTGTTGAGTAGTGTCAGACCCATGGCTTACTAGTCGTGTTCAGTAGTGTCAGACCCATGGCTTACTAGTCGTGTTCAGTAGTGTCAGACCCATGGCTTACCAGTCGCTTTCAGTAGTGCCAGACCCATGGCTTACTAGTCGTGTTCAGTAGTGTCAGACCCATGGCTTACTAATCGCATTCAATGTTGTCAGACCCATGGCTTACTAATCGTATTCAGTGGTGTCAGACCCATGGCTTACTATCGTATTCAGTGGTGTCAGACCCATGGCTTACTAGTCGTGTTCAGTGGTGTCAGACCCGCTTAAGTGGTCTGTCGACATGCCTAGTCGTTTCAGTGGTGTCAGACCCATGGCTTACTAGTCGTATTCAGTGGTGTCAGACCCATGGCTTACTAATCGTATTCAGTGGTGTCAGACCCATGGCTTACTATCGTATTCAGTGGTGTCAGACCCATGGCTTACTAGTCGTGTTCAGTGGTGTCAGACCCATGGCTTACTATCGTATTCAGTGGTGTCAGACCCATGGCTTACTATCGTATTCAGTGGTGTCAGACCCATGGCTTACTATCGTCATGTTCAGTGGTATCGTGCAGACCCATGGCTTACTATCGTATTCAGTGGTGTCAGACCCATGGCTTACTATCGTATTCAGTGGTGTCAGACCCATGGCTTACTATCGTATTCAGTGGTGGTGGTATTGTGTATGCCAGAAAAAAATTTCCCTACTATAGGTCTTAGTCATATGGTGACCCGCTCATTGGACCTTATCTCCAAAACCGGCACTTAGAGAAACCTTATGACAACGTTCGGGTCCGTATTGGACTACTGTCCAGCCACCGCTTTTTGGTCATGTGACCGAGGTCTTGTGTTGGCTCAGGTTCCAAATCATTAATAACACATTTTGATGTTCGTGTTTGTGTCTCGTCGAGGGTCTGCTGACAGGTGTTTATTACACTTCAAAGTTCATCCAAAACATCACGAAATGTGATGGTTCTTCAAGAGAGGTGCCAGTGAAGGACTCATGATCCACGGAATTGGAGATACCCTCCACTTGGTTGCGATCAATCCAGACTGAGGTGCAGAAGTTGAAGTCACGTCAGTGGTGGGTGGGGCCCACTAGTGGAAGTGAGTCAAGCCAAGAGCTGGACCAGAGGTAAGCATGTAGGTTGTATGAGATCTCTGTAGCAAGATTCCATGCGTTGCTGTGTCAGTCAAGTATCATTACAGGAGTGGTATACAATATCGGGAAGATGAGGAATGTAGACACATCTACAACACATGCAGCACCTACATGTTTATCGTTTCCCCGTGAAAATAACAATTTAGTGCGCTATTTCGAATTGAAAGTATTTTATGAGCATTTCGTCTACATTCCTTTATGAAGTTTTTTGAGGAATTGGAGTGGAGACACAAGTTATGTGACGACATTCTTCGAGAAAGTCGCTGCTTCTTCCTGAGGGAACACTGTACACACCTCTGACTTCCTTGAAAGAAAAAAAACAAGAATTCTATATAGTTGTTCTGATAAGAAAGTTTATGGATCAGTATCAAGAAAGGTTGAGTGTGGCGCCAGCTCTTGTATAACTGTCTTAGCTGGTTGCCAACTCTTGGTACTGTGGCGCCAGCTCTTGTATAACTATATCTTAGCTGGTTGCCAACTCTTGGTACTGTGGCACCAGCTCTTGTATAACTATATCTTAGCTGGTTGCCAACTCTTGGTACTGTGGCGCCAGCTCTTGTATAACTATATCTTAGCTGGTTGCCAACTCTTGGTACTGTGGCGCCAGCTCTTGTATAACTATATCTTAGCTGGTTGCCAACTCTTGGTACTGTGGCGCCAGCTCTTGTATAACTATATCTTAGCTGGTTGCCAACTCTTGGTACTGTGGCGCCAGCTCTTGTATAACTATATCTTAGCTGGTTGCCAACTCTTGTACTGTGGCACCAGCTCTTGTATAACTATATCTTGGCTGGTTGCCAACTCTTGGTACTGTGGCGCCAGCTCTTGTATAACTATATCTTAGCTGGTTGCCAACTCTTGGTACTGTGGCGCCAGCTCTTGTATAACTATATCTTAGCTGGTTGCCAACTCTTGGTACTGTGGCGCCAGCTCTTGTATAACTATATCTTAGCTGGTTGCCAACTCTTGGTACTGTGGCGCCAGCTCTTGTATAACTATATCTTAGCTCTGACATTTTTATGACTGTTGTATCATCAACAGTCTCATTCACAGTTAGACCAACATGTCAGGGTAGCCACATAAACTTACACCCATTTTTATTAACTTCACAGATAAACTCTTTACATTCCTCTATACAATGCTCTATAAATCCATCTTATATTGTTTAGGAATCTGAAGCTCCTCTACTATCCACATAAAGCATATTTTTTCCTTAGCTTCTATTTTTAAACCAGCCAAAACTACATGAGTTTCTGTTTGGGGTGAAGAGATTTTGTCAGATAAGCAAATTCCAGTCTTAATGTCTTTGCTGCCGGTGTAGTGTTTTGCTTGACTAATACGCTACATCCAGCCCTTCCAACTATACCTACCGAACTATCGCAATATATATACAGTAACATTCCCGGTTTGAGTCGCTGTTCTGCTCCACATATTGCTTAAACTGTCGGGAGTCGTTTCCAGGAGGAATTATTTCTCACCATCACAAAGTTCCAGCGGTGGATATAACTTCTGTAACAGTCAACAGTCTCACGTTATAGTTCTTGTTATAGGGCGCAAGTGTTCTTAATTATCCTCTCTCGTTATGTCTTAGGAAACTCTCTTAATTTCTTACTTCAACTGAGTTAGATCATTACCAATAATCTCCGCTTATTAATCTGAGTGTCAATGCTATATTTATCTCCGTCACACTGTATCATACTCTCTAAGTTTCATCCTTGTTGCTTCAGTCATTGTCCGACACACTGTATCATACTCTCTAAGTTTCATCCTTGTTGCTTCAGTCATTGTCCGACACACTGTATCATACTCTCTAAGTTTCATCCTTGTTGCTTCAGTCATTGTCCGACACACTGTATCATACTCTCTAAGTTTCATCCTTGTTGCTTCAGTCATTGTCCGACACACTGTCTCATACTCTCTAAGTTTCATCCTTGTTGCTTCAGTCATTGTCCGACACACTGTCTCATACTCTCTAAGTTTCATCCTTGTTGCTTCAGTCATTGTCCGACACACTGTCTCATACTCTCTAAGTTTCATCCTTGTTGCTTCAGTCATTGTCCGACACACTGTATCATACTTCTAAGTTTCATCCTTGTTGCTTCAGTCATTGTCCGACACACTGTATCATACTCTCTAAGTTTCATCCTTGTTGCTTCAGTCATTGTCCGACACACTGTATCATACTCTCTAAGTTTCATCCTTGTTGCTTCAGTCATTGTCCGACACACTGTATCTTCTCTAAGTTTCATCCTTGTTGCTTCAGTCATTGTCCAAAACACTGTTCTTTTAATTTCATCCTTGTTGCTTCAGTCATTGCGCACACTGTCTCATACTCTAAGTTTCACCCTTGTTGCTTCAGTCATTGTCCGACCTGTTCAATTTTTTTTCACCCTTGTGTTCAGTTTGTCCGACCCCTGCCCATATTTTAATTTTCATCCTTGTTCTTCAGTCATTGTCCAAACATGCCCATATCTAATTTTCATCCTTGTTGCTTCAGCTTTTCCCCAACACTGCTCATACTCTTGTTTCATCCTTTTGTTTGTCATTGTCCGCAACTTTCATACCTAATTTCATCCTTGTTGCTTCATTTTGTCCACACACTGTATCATACTCCAATTTTCATCCTTGTTGCTTCAGTCATTGTCCGACACACTGTATCTACTCTCTAAGTTTCATCCTTGTTGCTTCAGTCATTGCCCAACACTTTCAACTTCGTTTCATCCTTTTTTCTCTTTGCCGGGGAACACTGTTTTCCCCTCAATTTTTATCCTTGTTGTTCAGCTTGCCCGCACCTGTATCATACTTCTTTTTCATCCTTGTTGCTTCGTTTTTGTCCGACACACTGCATACTTTTAAGTTTCATCCTTGTTGTTCAGTCATTGCCCACACACTTTTAAATCTAATTTTCATCCTTGTTGTTCAGCATTGTCCAACACTGTTCATACCTTAATTTTCATCCTTGTTGCTTCAGTCAGTCCGCACACTGTACTCTCTAATTTCATCCTTGTTGCTTCAGTCATTGTCCAAACTGTTCTTCTCTAAGTTTCACCCTTGTTTTCGTCATTGCCAACACTGTATAAACCCCTTAAGTTTCATCCTTGTTGCTTCAGTCATTGCCCACACACTGTTCATACTCTCTAAGTTTCATCCTTGTTGTTCAGCATTTCCACATTTCATATTTTCTAAGCATCCTTGTTGCTTCAGTCATTGTCCGACACACTGTATCATATCTCTGTTTCATCCTTGTTTTCAGCATTGCCACCCCGTACCCCTCTCTAAGTTTCATCCTTGTTGCTTCAGTCAGTCCGACACACTTTTAAAAACTTCTAAGTTTCATCCTTGTTTTTTTCAGTCATTGTCCGACACACTGTCCATTTCAAGTTTCATCCTTGTTGCTTCAGTCATGTCCGACCCTGTTCATTTCTAAGTTTCATCCTTGTTGCTTCAGTCATTGTCCGACCCTGTTCTATTTTTTTCACCCTTTTGTTGTTTGTCTTGTCCACCACTGTTCATACTCTCTGTTTCATTGTTGCTTGTCATTTAAATGTCTCATACTTTTTAAGTTTCACCTTGTTTTTTCATATTGTCCAACCCCCATAACTCTAAGTTTCATCCTTTTGCTTCAGTCCCCCGACACACTGTTTATTCAAGTTTCATCCTTGTTGCTTCAGCTTGCCGACACACTGTACATATTAAGTTTCATCCTTGTTGTTTATTTGTCCGAAAGTTCATACTTAAGTTTCATCCTTGTTGTTCAGTCATTGTCCGACCCCTGTATCATACTCTAATTTTTCACCTTTGTTGTCATTGTCCGAACACTGTTCTCCTTAAGCACCTTTTGCCAGCATTGTCCAACACTGTTCATATTCCCCTAAGTTTCATCCTTTTGCTTCAGTCATTGCCGCACACGTCTCATATTTCTAAGTTTCATCCTTGTTGTTCAGTCATTGCATTTTGGAACTCCAAAATTTTTTCATTGTTTCATTCTAAAATTTTCCCCGTTTTATTTACCCTACCTTTTTTTTTTTTAAAAGACGACAGTTCTATTTAATTAAACATGTACCAAAAATACAAAATTAAAAAAACCAATAATATATACAAATTAGTAAGGGTGATTAAAAATTGGGTATTCGAAAAACTTAATAAATATATAAATTTTTCTTTAAAAAGAAACTTAAAATTTTTGATTTAATTTGTTTTAAAAAGAGTAAGAATATACACATGAGGGGTAGTCTGTCAGGGGGTATATTAGAATCTATTTTAATCTGTACTCTGGGGATTTATGTACTTTATGGTGTTTAAAAGGGTTTCGTATACCCAAGACCCTCGGGAGCGGGTAAGCTTTAAATGGTTTAGAAAGACACATGCAAAACTAAGACATATTTATTAGAAAAGGTTTCGGTCCAAAACCCGATCACTTTAACATAAGAAGTTAAAGACATTATATATAGGCTGAGAGTGAGGGGGGTGACCGGGACCTGAGGAGGTGGGATTTGCATGGTGACCGAGGGGGGGGCGCATGGTGACCGGGACCCCATCTCAGGACAATTTAGGAAGCTTGATGGTTCAAGATTTGCTTTTAAAGGGAAAGAAATTTTGTATGCAAAAAGCCCAGCCCAGCAACACAGGAGTCACGTGATCTCATCGTCTACCCCCCCCATCCCAACATGGTTTCTTCGGTCCCGCCCCACCCTCAGGTCACCAGGTCCTCACCCCCCAGGTCACCATGCGTACCACCCTCGGTCCCATGCGTCACCACACCTCATTCCGCCTATATAATGTCTTTCAACCTCTGTTGTTGGTGATGAAGGCCCCAGGACCGAAACGTTTTCTGATAAAATGTCGTAGTGTTTTTATGTCTTTCAAACCAATTGTGGGTATTTATTAACAAGGTTTATACAAATTTTTAAATCCCATTAACCTATCCAACCGTATAAAAAAAGGGGGTTATATAGGATCATAATGAATAAATACTTTAATAAATTTAAAGCCTAGTTTTATAAAAATAACAAAAAAAACCGCTTTTAAAAAGGGAAAATTGTTAGACGATGGGGGTTTTTTAGGCCGGGGAAATTTTTTATTTATATTCTCAGTGTATATAGGGAAAAATTGATGTAGGATATATAGTTAGGGTTTAACGATGCTGCTCAGAGGCTCTTGATCTTGGAGTTGACCGTTCAGAGCCTTGAATGAAGCCAAATGCCATCCAACTAACACGTGTGACCCACCCAAAGAGTTTATCCCCTCTATGAATATAATAATAATAATAATAATATTTATGGAAAATAAAGTAAACGCTGGAGATAGTTAGAAATTGAGATTATAAGACAAAATGTCGAATTTTAAAAAATAAAAATCAAAATAAATAGAAAAATTGTTTAAAAAAAAAAAAAAAATAGATCAGTAGGGCCCGTATTTGACTTTTCAAATGGGGTGATGATAGTTAGAACAATTTTAGCAGTCTTGATAGTTAGCAGGCAGACCACTTAGCAGTCTTGATAGTTGCGGGCACCACTTAGCAGTTTAAAATTAGCAGGCAGCACCACTTAGCAGTTTGATAGTTGCAGGCGCCCATTAGCAGTCTTAAAAGTTAAGGCAGCACCACTTAGCGTCTTGAGGGGGGGGCAGCACCACTTAGCAGTCTTGAGATTAGAGGCAGCACCTTTTAGCAGTCTTGAGAGAGCGGGAAAAGGCCGCACAGTCGTCAGAGTAAGCAGGAAGCACGACAAAACACCCGGTTGTGAAAGTTAGCGGGACACAAACAGTAGTTGTGAAAGGGGGGGAGAAAAAAACAGTAGTTGTGAAAGAGAGGAGCAAAAACAGTATTGGGGAAAAAAGTTTGGAAAAAGGGGCAAAAAACAGAGTTGTGAAAGGGGGGAGCACAAAGAAGACCCCGAGTTTGAAAGCTAGCAGAAAGCAGGAAAAAAAACAGTAATGGAGAAATTTTGAAACCTTAAGGTTAATGTAAGATTTTGTTTTGGGTTTTTTTTAATGGTCAAGTCAAAAATGTTTAGAGACCCCATTGTCTTTTTTCCCATAGTTTCAGTGTTAGAAATGTTTTTATAAATATGTTTAGATCATTTGGGCAGCTTAAGACTTACCTTTAAAGCTTCCTCCTTTAAAAAATTTTAGTTTAACCCGGGCCCAAATGGGGGGAAAACGGCCCACCACAAGGTTTTTTGGGCCCCCCAACTTGAAATATTTATAAAAGTAAAATAAAAATTATTTTCAGTCACTTTAATTAAGGTTTTTTTTGCTTGTAAAAATTTTTTGTAAAATTGGGTTCAAATTTTAATTCAAAATTTTTATTTATGAGAATCCTTTTGTCATGGGGGAAAAAAAGGAAAAAAAACAGGCAGAGTGAGTCCCCCCGTTTAATGAAACGCGGCTTAAACGGAAAAAAACATGTTTATTTTTCCAAAATCTCCTTGTCCATAATTACTATCGCATTTTTTATCCGTTTCGTAAGGGAAGTCCCGGATTTTCCTTAATTTTTTGGTATAAAATTAACAAATTTTTGATAACAATAGTGTTGTAGAGGTCTCTATGCCCTTAAAGTACTTCGTCAAGCAGGGAAAAAGCTGTGTCGTATGCCAAGAAACTGTTACAGTTTTGAAGGTGAAATGTATCAAATAAAGAAAACATAAACCAAGTTTTTCCCCTTTGAGGAACACAGGTTGGAAAAAATCTGAAAAATTAACCCGGTTTTTTAAAAAAAGGGAAATGGATTTTAAACCCGGACCAGAAAAGACTTATGTTTGGCTAAGAGAGGGCCTATACCGATGGAGGTCTGATCAAAAAGTGTATGATGGAAGCAGTGGCAGAATTTGCCCCGAAAAAAAAATCTGTTCAAAAAAATTTAGTCTTGGCCCCAAAATTGTTGCTCTAAAATTTACAATATAGGAAAAATGTATTTTTTCAAATTCAAAGTACGAAAATTTTTATTTTTATTCTCTCGCAAATGAATCGAATAATGACACATAACAACTGTAGTATTAAATAACAAAAAAAAAGGGCCCTGCCGTGACTGGAACAATAGACACCGGGTCCAAGCGGACCGAAAAATCTCGTTCTCCTCTTTGTATGTGCGGGTTGTGTGAACGGATTCATCTGTGGCTTCAATTTAAGTCAAAAAATGAACATTAAGATGCACAACCCAAAAAAAGGGGGAAAATCTTCAAAGAACTGCAAAAAAAATATTGAAAACCGGGGGGGAAAAACCCAAGGGGAAGCTGATGGAGGAAAGAACATGCGGGGTAAGAAAGGGGACAAATCCAAAAGGGGGAGGTGGATTCTCATAGCCCAGGTTTTGTTTTGGGTTTCCATCAGCAAACATTGTGGGGGAAAAAGGGATATGTTTTGGGGTTTGAAGTTGTTGTTTCAACAGGAATTTGATCTTCGGTCAATCATCGCCTTTTTATTTTTTTTAAAAAGATTCTGATTGTTGACTTTTATTATATACCAGTTCGATGGCTTGGAAAAATTTATTACTTTCCAAAATCACTTTTACCCAAAATGACGGTTTGGAAACGGATTTTAGACGTGGCAAGTCATATGAAACAATTGAATCTGAAGTTTGAAACAAATTAGAACTATTCAGGTTAAGGCATTCGGGGAAATTTGATTTATTTAAGGACAGGAAAAGCAACCGATTTTTCAGGTTGTAAAATTCATAAAAAAGTAAAGTAAATTTCCTTCCCCATTTCAAAGAAATCTTTAAACTTGCAACAAAATTTAAAAGATTTTCTGATCTTGATGGAAAAGACAAAAAAAAAAAGTTTCAAAATCCATTTAACACAGTTGAAACACTCCCAAGTCATTTTGATGGAAATTTTGACCCCTGATGACTTGCTGAAAGTAAAGAAGGAAATCTGACCTAGTTTCCAAGTTTCAATTTTCCAAATTTTTAAGTTTTTTCAAGGTTTTATCATTTTAGGACAACATTCCTTTGAAAAACATTTTCAAAATAACTATCAAGCCCAAAATCGCACAAATTTTTTTGTGAGCATGTGAAGTTTCCAAAATTGAGTCCTCAAGCTTAAACCTCAGTTCAGCAAGATTTTGAAATTAAAAAAAAAGTTCCATCATTCTCATTATTCTTGTGTCAGCTTTTCATCTTCAGTTCAGAAATTGTTCACTGTCAGACAACATATTTCCATTATATCTTTTTTTTTGTAGCAAGGATTATTTTTTAAAAAAAACACATTTCTCTTTTTTTTCAATCATATCATGATGATTACAAAAGAACCTAATAAAACTTTTTGTAGAATATACGACGAGGATGAGCCCTTGATAAAATTATAGATATGAATCAAGATGTTTTTCTGAGAAAAATTGGGTCCGTCAAGATGTGGAAAAAGACACAACGTCTTGATAAATTTTTGGGGGCAAACCAAAAAAAAAAATGTCACATTAGTTGCACTTTTCCCCTTTTACCTAACATTTGAAAATTCTCCCAAATTTTAAATAAAAAGTTACAGTATTGGGACAAAGAAGCCACTATGGCGAAACGTTTTTAATAAATGTCTTGAATTTTTTTAGGCCTAGTAAGCCCTTTCCTTTGTGAATCCAAATACTTGCCCACCGTCCACAGGATATGGTGTCCTAAATAAAGCGGAACCGGAAAATCAAATCTTTTTATCTTTTTGTCATTTTGTCGAAACCCCAAACTGGTTTAAAAAATTTTTAAAATCAAAGGGTTATTAATATAAGTTCCTCCTAACATTGAATAAAAAATGGAATTTTGACTAAAGTCTTTCATATTTTTTTCGAAGAGCTCGAGACAGTGAGCTCTGGACCCAACAATTAGTGAGGCTGTCAGTTTACAATAATCTACCGCCATAAATTCGTCCCGGGCAAGAGCAGCCAATCAGGTCTCGACGTCTAAACTGTGGAAACAGCAACAGAGTCGTTGGTACCGGGGGACTATATTCGTCCAGTTTTTAAAAAAACCACGATTGGAAATTGAGTTTTTCTGAAACCTGGCCCGCCTTTCACCCACACTTTATGGGTGTTTCCCCACATCCCCGTTCTTCCTCTTTTTCCCCCTCAAAAACCCCCCAATCGTGTTTTGTCTTCTTTTTGGGGAAAGATTCTATCTCCCGAGTCCCTTTCCCCGGATTCTTTCTTTCCCAATTCAGGATGATCTTCCCAACCCCTACCCAGGCGTGTTTTCCTTCCTCTCCAAAAAAAAAATTTTTGTTTTTGAATAGGTTAAAAAAGGGTTTGGGGGTGATGCAGCAGTCTGTTGGTGAACTTCTCTGACCCCCCCAAAAAAGAACCCAGGAAACATATATTCCAATAGGTGCACAGAACTAATAAACCTATGTTAATAATATACATTCTGCAGTTTATATGTTATGAGAGCACGTTTCACCCACCTGAAATTTAAACCCGGGTTTGCGAAACAACTTCTCATTAAACGGGATAAATGGTAAATTCTTTTAAATATATTCCCGGGACATACAGGGGTTTAATTGGAAATATTAAATAAGACATTTCATCAGAAAATTAATGTTTTTCGAAAATACAGGGCAAGTTAAAAATACGCTTTTTCTCGTGGCACCAGATTAAAACAGCAACAGTTACGCCCCCAGCGAAAACCCGTTTAATCCCGTTTAAATTTTGTTTAGATTCTCATGGGGGAAAATTTTTGAGTTTATTCTTTTTTTTTGTCACGTTATCGTTCTCTCAACAATAACAAGCCATCCATTGATTTTATCAGTAAAATACCCCAAAAAATCTGTTTGGTTTTTGGCAGTTGAATGTGTCCATTTTTAAGAGGTTCGCCCGCCCATCTCACTACTGATCTGTACCCAGTGTTTCAAAATGGTCATCTAAAAAAAAAAAACTTTTTCCATTCATCTTGTTCATCCCTAAGGAGGGCCACCACAGGTTTCTGAGCAGTCAGTAATTATTTCTTTTCTGACTTTCTGGCATTCTGCCAACTTCAAGGGCCCGTAGAAAGAAAGAATCATCATTTTTTCCCTAAAAAATTTTTTTGTAAATCTTTTTTGGTTTTTTTGGTCCTTCACATTTTGATAACATTGTACGGGGAGGTGTTATAATCTTTTCTACATCTTCCCACGCAGCGCCACTGCCCAGAGTTGTCAGCCCTTCAGAATCCGACCAAAGTTGCTTTTTTAGACTAAATTTTAGCAACCTGATTGATACTAAAAACAACATGTATTCTAAGGGACAACACTTCACGCTTCTTAGGTAAATCCACATAAATTTCAGCAATAATTTTTAAACGAAGGGGGGGGAATTTTTTAAAACTACCCATTCGCCCAAAATTGCAGGAATAGCCTTCAGAACAACAGCGTTGTAGCACTGACTGGGTCGCAGGGTAACACAACAGCTCGATGGTTGGGGAAATCAGTAGCAAACTTTTTTTAAAAAAAAAAGAATTTAAATTTTAATTTTAACCGAGACTAAGGATTTTGAGATAATCATAAACTTTACTCATTCCCCAAATAAT
>WNWK01014309.1:0-51818 GCA_009830355.1 Cherax destructor | reverse complement strand
ATTCAAAAAGTGTTCAATGAGGAGACAGAAGGGACTCCAGAAAGACAAAAGAGGTGGGGTACACCATCAAGTGTTGGACACAATACATGCAACCGAGGAAGAAGTGAAGAGGCTGCTGAGTGAGCTAGATACCTCAAAGGCGACGGGGCCGGATCACATCTCTCCATGGGTCCTGAGAGGGAGCTGAGGCACTATGTGTTCCCCTAACAACAATATTCAACACATCTATCGAAACAGGGCAACTACCTGAGGTATGGAAGACAGCAAATGTACTCCCAATTTTTAAAAGGAGACAGACATGTCAGTGTCACTGACATGTATAGTATGCAAAGTCATGGAGAAGATTATCAGGGAAAATTAGATTTTGCCACCGAAGTGGTTAGTTTATTTTGCACCCCATATCTATCCTGTGGACAGTAGCGCAAGAGCATATGGATACACAAAGGCCTAGGCACTAGGCCCCAAAGGGTTAACAATTGTACATTTGGATATATATCTTCATTTCGCTTATCAGTTACAAGCAAATTTAGGAAATTTGCTTAGTATAACTGGTATCTTATTTTCATTAATAAGATATCTTGACATGTCACATAGGTTTATTTCTTTTTATATTCCTCAATAAGTGGACATTAAAGCACATAGTGTTCAAGACAGTGACCATATGCCTGATCACATAATTTGCATTTAGTTTGATCATCATCTGTGTATCTCCCAAACTGCTAGAAGTACCTGTAGCCAAGTAACCTGGCACTACAACATCAGTCAGTCTGTTCACATTGCAAGGAGAAGAGTGGTGGAACACCTAGAAAGGAATGAGCTTATCAACGACAGCTAATACGGTTTCAGGGACGGAAATCCTGTGTCACAAACGTACTGGAGTTCTATGACAGGGTGACAGCAGTAAGACAAGAGAGGGGGGTGGGTAGATTGCATTTTCTTGGACTGTAAGAAGGCGTTTGACACAGTTCCACACAAGAGATTACTGCATAAGATGGAGGACAGGCAGGGATAACAGGAAGGCACTCCAATGGATCGGGAATACCTGTCAGGAAGACAGCAGAGAGTCATGGTTCGTGGCGAGGTATCAGAGTGGGCCCCTGTGACGAGTGGGGTTCCTCGGGGGTCAGTCCTATGACAGGTGCTGTTTCTGGTATTTGTGAACGACATGATGGAAGGAATAGCCTCAAGTGTCCCTGTTTGCAGATGATGTGAAGTTGATGAGAAGAATTCAATCGGACGAGGACCAGGCAGAACTACAAAGGGATCTGGACAGGCTACAGGACTGGTCCAAAATTGATTCCTTGAGTTCAACCCCACCAAGTGCAAAGTCATGAAGTTTGGGGGAAGGGCAAAGAAGACCGCAGACGGAGTACAGTCTAGGGAGACAGATGCTACAAACCTCACTCAAGGAAAAAGATCTTGGGGTGAGTATAACACCAGGCACATCTCCTGAGGCGCACATCAGCTAAATAACTGCTGCAGCATACGGGCGCCTAGCAAACCTATGAACAGCATTTCGACATCTTAATAAGGAATCGTTCAGAACCCTGTACACTGTGTACGTTAGGCCCATACTGGAGTATGCAGCACCAGTTTGGAACCCACATCTAACCAAGCACATAAAGAAACTAGAGAAAGTGCAAAGGT
The DNA here is from genome assembly GCA_009830355.1 of Cherax destructor. Taxonomy (NCBI): domain Eukaryota; kingdom Metazoa; phylum Arthropoda; class Malacostraca; order Decapoda; family Parastacidae; genus Cherax; species Cherax destructor. The sequence continues at coordinate 50,171 of WNWK01014309.1, read as the reverse complement.
TTGCAACAAGACTAGTCCCTGAGCTAAAGGGTATGTCCTACGAGGAGAGGTTAGGAAATCGACCTGACGACACTGGAGGACAGGAGAGATTGGGGGACATGATAACGACATATAAATTACTGAGAGGAATTGACAAGGTGGACAGAGACAGAATGTTCCAGATATGGGACACAGCAACAAGGGACACAGTTGGAAGTTGAAGACTCAGATGAATCACAGGGATGTTAGGAAGTATTTCTTCAGTCACAGAGTGGTCAGGAAGTGAAGGGAGAGTGACCCAATAGCGGCCAGTGAAGAAGCGGGGTCAGGAGCTATGACTCGACCCCTGCAACCACAACTAGGTGAGTACACACACACACAAGTTACTACTACTTAATACGATACACACCCACTAAAAATACATTCAGAGACTTCTTGAATGGGTGATAATAATGTGGCATATATAATGGATAGTGCAGACAAAGTCTTACACCTATGCACAAATTACAATGATGAAGAGAGAGAAAAGTAAGTAACATTGATCATAAATTTAAAATTCTGAAATATCACATTAAACAAAGGGGTTCAAATTCAATGATGACTTCCACTTTAGTCACTTCAGGCTACTACCACCTAATATGATACCTCACTGAAATAATAATAATATTGTAGACATCACATTGATGGTGAAGACAACCTCTTACACACAACCACAAATATACAAAATTATTTAAAAAAAATTGAGTATAAAGTGAAAGTTGGATCTAACGATGACATTACACAAAGTGGTTCATACATAAACTTGTATAAAAGATGACATTACACAAAGTGGTTCATACATAAACTTGTATAAAAGATGACATTACACAAAGTGGTTCATACATAAACTTGTATAAAAGATGACATTACACAAAATGGTTCATACATAAACTTGTATAAAAGATGACATTAAACAAGGTGGTTCATACATAAACTTGTAAAAAGATGACATTAAACAAGGTGGTTCATACATAAACTTGTATAAAGATGACATTAAACAAGGTGGTTCATACATAAACTTGTATAAAGATGACATAAACAAGTGTTCATACATAAACTTATAAAAGATGACATTGAACAAGGTGTCATACATAAACTTGGGATAAAAGGACATTACACAAGGTGGTCATACAAATAAACAGGTACAAAGAAATTTACAGGAACACAATACTACAGTACACACAGGCACTACATAGTACACACAGGTACTACAAGTCAACAAAAACAGGGTACTACAGGTACACACAGGTACTACAGTACACAGGCATTATAAGTACACACAGGTACTACAATAATACATCTTCAGATACATCAGTAGCCACACCACAAGGCAGGCGCACAAAACATTAATATAGGTAAAACACAGGAAAACACAGGAACTAACATTGCCATAATACGACACCCCAAAGAATATTAATGAATTATGATGCAAATCGTAACCCTACCTCAAATCAAAACATGAAAATATGATCACAATTTTCCCAGGTAACTCATTGGACAAACAATTCATCTGTAAAGTGTGGAACGTCAAAAAAAACTACCTAAACAAAACCCCAGGACCTTGAGGTAGGGCAAACCCCCATCGGAATACCCCTGACACCCAGGATGAAGACCACCCCTCGTCTGAGTCATCAGCCACACCTTTCACCCATACCCTGACAAAACAGCGCAGGGACCACGGGAACCCCAAACCCAACCCCCGCCCCCACTCCCGCCACCCCCAATACATGCACTCCACCTGACACTTGCACACCTTATGCCTCACTTCCCCCCGGAGACCAACTCCTCCAAACCTATACAAAAACTAACCTAGTAACGTTCCCATCGATAGCCACTTATACCCCTCCAAGAAATCTCTATCCTACACCTTACCATACAACCCCTGATTCGTACACTTAGTTCTATAAAACCAAGCCGCTAGGGCCTGGATCCGCGCCTCGCTTCTCACCTCCCTCATCCCCCATGACACATAAATGTAATCTAAAACCAAATACATAACCGCACGTCCTCTGGACATCCCACCACGTCTAAACATAAAATCCGCAGAACCGACAAACCAACCCCCCCCACCCCCCGAATTATCCCAGTGAACCATTCCCTCACCCTCCCCAAACCCTCGCAAAAATACACAACGTGAAATGCCGTGTCCGGTGTTCCACAAAGCGTACAAAACCCATCACGAAAAGTTGTGCCCTCGATGCGAGAATGCCGTGAAGAAAACGATACCCTATTTCTCGCACTCTGGTAGGCAACTTCAGCCGTCTGAACCAATACCAATTTACATTCCAGTTATACCTTGGATAAACCTCCTCCCCTAGCACCCCCCCGTCCCTCGTTCCCACCCTATTTAAACTCCTCAATTTTACCTGTCCAGGATCTGGGACCACCAGGAGATGCCTCAGAATCGCCTCACACACCGACAGGTCCCGACCCTGCCACCACCTCCTAACCTCCCTCATGACTCTATCCACCCTTGCCCCCCGATACCCACCCCTCGCTATAAATTCCTGCCTAACATATAACCCCATTAATCTTCTATGCAAAGGTATCAGACCCATACCTCCCTTCCCTACCTTTGTCATTACCACCTCCTTTCGTAACCAATGCCTCCCAAAACCCCAAATAAACCACAAAACCCTGTTCTGCAAGCGCTGGATGTCTCTTTCCAGGAGGGGATATACGGCGGCGACATACCAAAGCTTACTATACACCAAAGAATTAATAACAATCGTCCTTTGCAGGAGGGTTACCTCACCCAGCCTCCAACCCACCAGCCTACCTAAAGCCGCATCGACCACCGCCGAGGAATTAATCTCACGCGCCACGCTCGTCACATTACCAAACGTCACCCCGCATATTTTCAAGCTATCTACTGTTGCCCACCCGAACCTCTGCCCCAATGCCCTCCCCACCCATGTTCCTACCTCTAACAACTTTGATTTCGCCCTATTCGCCCGCATACCTGTTGCCCGCCCAAAAACCTCTATGAGTCTATTGACATTCCCCAATCCCTCCTCGCTACCCACTAAAATGGTGGTGTCATCCACGTAACCAATAATCCCCGTTCCTCCTCCTAGCTCACAACCTTCCTCCCTGATGCCCTCTGACACCAACCTGTAAAAGGGTTCCTGCAAACATGCAAACAGAAGCTGTGATAAGGGGCACCCCTGTCGCAACCTCTGTTCCATGCTCACTATGGATCCCACCGTCCCGTTCACCTGTACTCTCACTCTAGCTCCTGCATACAAAGTGTGCACCCATCCCACCACCTCCTCTCCAAACCCCTGTCTCAACAGTATACCCATTAACATGCCCCTATCTACACTGTCGTAGGCTCTTTCCCACACCACCCACACGACACCCCCCGCCCCCTACCCTCAATGAAACGTTTAATCCTGCGATGTCCCTCCCTCATGCTGCGTCCTGGGACCCCATATTGCCCACCCTCCAAAACCTTCCCCAAAACCTTCTTCATACGGTTTGCTAAAACATGCGCAAAAATTTTATAGTCAGCACATAATAAAGTGATTGGCCTATACGCCCAAAGAGTCCCACCACCACTTCCCTTAGGCACTAAAACCACGATCCCCGTATCTAGCTCCCCGCCCATCCTGCCCCGCAACTTCATTTCATTGAATACCCTGACCAACACCTGTCTTAAAACCTCCCAATGGGCCACATAAAAGTTCCCCAAAATCCCATCGATACCAGGCGCTTTCCCCAATTTTTGGCTCTTCACTGCCTGCCACACTTCCTCTTCAGTAATACATCCCTCCATTAGCTCCCTTTACTCCATACCTAATCTCAAAATGATACCCTCCTAAACCATCTCACACGCGTGCCCATCACCTTCCCTCCATCCCAATTTTCGCTCAAACCATTTGTGAGTGTAGCAACTCATGGCATCTGTAGTGCGAATTACCTCCCACGGCTATACCCTCCAAAATCCTCCTCAACCACTAATGACATAACCGTCAACCCTTTTCTCCGGACTTGAAACTTACGTAAAACTAGCAACGAGGGTTTATCCCCCCAAAGTACCTCCTCTAAACCCCCTCGCACCCTCAGAGCATGAAAACCTTCATTTTGTATGTCCATTAGTTGCATCCTAAGATTTTCAATTTCTACATACGGACATCTCCCTGCACCCCCATAGCACTCCTTCAGTTGCCCCTCCAACTACCTCTGCATCCCCAACCTAAAACGTGCCTCCTTCCCTCCCACCCTTTTGTAGAATTCTCTGATGGACCCTTTTGCTCTCACGTGCCACCAATCCACCACGTCACCAATCCCCCGACCCCCGTCCCAGAACCTTCCCCATCATTCTGCAAAAATCTCCCGATGATCTGGTCCTTGCAACAAACGTACATTCAACTTCCAGTAGCTAGGGTAAATCCTCACCGCTCCTTGCCACCCCAGCTCAGCCAAAACACCTCTATGGTCCGAGTAACCCAGATCCTCACAAGATACAGCACCGACCCGAACCGCACCAGACACATAAAACCGATTCAGCCGCGCTGCATAACCCCGTTTAACATAAGTGTGTTCCACCTGCCACCCATCTCCCCTAACTACGTCGACCACCCGACCGCCTGCAACACCTCCCTCAAGACCCCCATTGCACAACCCGCCTCCCTAGGTTCCACATCCTTTCCTCTAATTATGCAATTACAATCTCCTGCAATGATGGTAACTAAAGGGAGACCCCGCAAAGCGTAAACTAAAAAATTGCGAACAAACTCTTCCTTCACCCAACTATTGTTAGTTGCCGGCATATAAACTCCGACAAAACACACCTATATGTCACCCCACTCCCCTTCTACCCTAACACTTTGTCCCCCTCCCCCCTCCTCCCACGCCTTCAACCTGAAGGGGCTGGTCTCACGGATCCCCACAACAACCCTGCCCTTGAGATTTTCAGAACTCCCCGTATAACATGTATAAACTGTCAATCGTAAGTCCCGTCTACACCTGAAATTGTGCTCCTGAAAGAAGCAAACATCAACATTCATGCGTCTGAGTGTTATCTCTACCCATCTCCTCTTTACCTCCATTCGGAGGCCATTAACATTCATGTTGAAACACCTGAAAACATCAATGGGGGGTTTACCACTACGTCGTACGGATTCTGTCACACCTGTCCTGGATGTTCCACTGACTCCTCGACAAATCTTCCCGCCAGCCCCACTATTCTTCCCCTGCTGTGCAACCTTCCTACCCTTGGCCACATCCGCGTAGACCATTTTACATGACCTTTGGCCTGGGGTTAGCACATCATCCTCAACGGTTCCATTAGGCCGTTTGTGGGATACTCCCGCCACTTCCATTTCCCTTCACTATCCTCTCTATGCACTTCCACCTCAGCTGTAACCACAAACCCACGGTCAGGAAAGTCCGCACCACTACTGTCCACACACACTGAACTCTCCAACTCCACAGGTGGGTCCACCGTTGGACTTAATAAACCATTTGGCAGTGGGTCCTCGAGAATCCTCTGGATCTCCTCCAAACTGGGGACCGATAACACCGACTCCACCACCGCCTGCTTATCACCCGAGACATCCCGACCTGGATCCTGCGTCACAACATGCGACACCGGGGTTAAGGTCAAAACTGCCTCCTCCTCAGCCGCATCAACAGCTGCACTCCAACTGCCCTCAACGGATGCTTCTGCCAAGGCAACCATCGTAACCAACTTGAGTTACGGGTTCCTCACGCCCGACCGTCTCGTCACGAAATGCTCCACCATCCCTGCTCTGCTGTCGCTCCCTACATCGCTCACACGACGCCGCCACATGACCCGGGGCACCACAGAGATGACACGTCCTTAGCTGTCTGGCATACGTAACATATACCTGTGTACGAAAAGCCTCCATGAGAACGTATGATGGGATCTGCCACCTCAGGGTCATTTTGAGGGAATAAGACCCCTCCGGCATACCTGCATAGATTCCCTGGGCCCACCATCCCACGGTGGCCGCATGAATGACCCCGTATGAAGTGAAGACTCGCCTGTCATCCTCTTCAGCCGCCTCAAACGGAATGTTCCGTATTCGAATCCATGAATAAACTGCCGATACATCATGCAGACGTACCTCCAGCCCTGTGTTGATGACGATACTCTTCTCCTGGTACTTATCCACAATTTCCTCATATGCGCTGGTGGAGGCGAACTTTACGAAGATTCTGGTGGCTCCATTCAAGGATATCCCATATAAAGCTGCACTTGGAAGTCCATATGTATCCCGTACAATCAAAGGCAGGAGAACCTCGGCCTTGTCTGGGTAAACAGCTCCCCGAATCAAGTCGATGCAAACAGTATTCACCCGTCGCCGGTACCCTTCCGTCATGTTGGTGAAAAACCATGTAGGTAGGTAGTCAGTGATCCGTGAAACAGCTTATATTCTACCCAAAAATTTGTCTAATGTACCTTAAATTCTTCCCAAATTTTATTAATTATAAATGAATCCAATTTATATAAACCAAAATAAATATTCATATTATTTTCAAAGCTACTTTTTATAAAACATGATTCTATTATATTCCAAATCTAATTCAACGCTTTCATAGAGATCAAAGAAACCAATATCCTAAAATACACAAGCACATTAAGCTTGAAGTCGCTCAGAAATTGCGTTATCAAATTATCATCATGGAAGAGTTGAAGTTAATCAGATGCCTCAACAACACTGGAGTCCCTCGTGTAGAAAATGTTCTTGTTGTCGTATTTAGAGCCTAGAGTCTTGCTGTGTCATCTCCAGGGTCTCTATTTAGAGCCTCGAGCCTTGCTGTGTCATCTCCAGGGTCTCTATTTAGAGCCTCGAGCCTTGCTGTGTCATCTCCAGGTACTCAGTTTCTTCGTAAATATGTTCAGTGACTGAGGTTGCTGTGTTTGAAGGAGTGTTAGCTAGCGTTCTCCTCCAGTAGGCAACGCAGCCGGCGTAGACCAGATGTAGCAGCAACAGGAGTACAGCAGCAGCGCAGCAGCTGTAACATATGACGGCTGTCTGCAAACCGATGTTCACCGCTGTGAGAAATTACATTATCAGATTTCGTGTCAAAATTTCACTTAATGGTCAATAACGTCACTAAAAGAGTTTAATAAATAAATGTCACAATCAATGTTTATTATTCAAATTTACATAACGATTTAAAAGTATTGTGGGAACATAGAGGAAATGCAACCCTTCCTCTGAAGATAACGTTAATATCATATTGCAGTTAAACTACGGAATAAATATAAAGGATTTCTGTTTATGTTAGATATAGTCCACTTTGGTTACGTTACGAAAATATAACAACATAGTAACCTATACCACTACTGCAACTACTAGTGCTAGTGCAACTAATATTACTACTACTACTAAAACTACAGCAACTACTAGTACTACTGCAGCTACTACTGTTACTACTACCGAAGCTACTACTAATGCTACTACCACTTCTATGACTACTTTTACTACTACTGCAACTACTGCTATTAATGCTACTGCTACGAATACTACTGCAATTGCTACTAATGCTACTACTATTCATATTACTACTACTGCAGCTACTACAACCGCAACTACTATTACTACTTCTACTACTACTACAACTACTACTTCTACTGCTACTATTACTATTATTTCTAATACTACCATTATTACTACTACTTCTGCTACTCCTATTAGTACTACTACTACTACTGCTGCTACCACTATTAGTACTGCAACTAATACTTCTACTACTGCTATTACAACTACTACTAAAACTAATGCCGCTACTACTACTACTGCAACTGCTTCTATTACTATTACTGCTGCTGCTACTGCTACGTCTACTGCTATTATTATTACTACTATTTTTACTAATACTACTACTACTGCTGTTTCTTCTACTACTACTGCTGTTTCTACCATTAGTTCTATTGCTTCTACTAATACTATTCCTACTACAACTACTATTAGTGCTGCTACTTAGCGCCAGGAAGGAAAAAAAGATGGCAGGAAATGACAGAAATCGTACACCAACTGCAATCATTTCTGGAGTGGAATCACAGTCAGTGGCCTCCACTCCAGATATTAGTGCCAGGAAAAAAAAAAAACTCACCTATACCACCAATCCGACGACATTCATCTTTGCAAATATACAGGGTCTAAAGCCAGCAACGAACAACAAAATACCTTACATCCGTGGACTGCTTACAGAGTCAAATGCTATGTTTGCGGCTTTCACAGAGACCCACATAAAGGAACACTTGGACAATGAAATATGGATCCCGGGCTACAACCTATACAGATGTCACAGAATGAACAGGCAAAAAAAAGGGATGGGGGGGTTGGCCTGTATATCATAGAGTCACTTATATGCTCAGAACTACTAAATGCCTCAAATTATGTAGTTGAAGTTTTAGCAGTTAAGATCGAGAATCAAAACCTGGTCATCATGGTTGTATACAAGCCTCCGGATGCAACGTCCCAACAATTCCAGGAACAGCTTCTGAAAATTGACCACTGTCTGGAAAACCTTCCAGCTCCTGCCCCCAACATCTTGCTCCTGGGGTATTTCAACCTAAGGCACCTAAAATGGAGAAATATTGCAAACAATTTGGTAGCAGAGATAACGCCAGGAGGCAGCTCAGATGAAAACTCGCACACACACGAAATTCACCTTAAACCAACAAATAATAAAGCCTACAAGATTGGAGAATACGCTGGACCTCATCTTCACTAACAATGATGATCTGATACGAAATGTCATCATATCAAAAACAATATACTCAGATCACAAAATAATAGAGGTCCAGACATGTATGCGGGGGGCACCAGACCGACAAAATGCGATCAGTCGCGAGGGAGCCTTCACTAAATTCAACTTCAATAAAAAAAACATAAGGTGGGACCAAGTAAACCAAGTCCTAAATGATATAAACTGGGAAGATTGCCTAAGCATCACGGATCCCAACCTATGCCTAGAACAAATTAACTCCGTGGCACTTGAGGTTTGCTCAAGGCAAATTCCCTTAAGGAAAAGGAGGAGAAGATGTAAACTAGAAAGAGAAAGGCGCTCCCTATACAGGCGAAGGCAAAGAATAACAGAGCGGCTAAAAGAGGTCAATATATTTGAAATACGTAGGGAGACACTGGTCAGATAAATAACAAACATCGAACTAAAACTGAAGGTACAGGAATCAAGAAACGTGGGAAGAACTAAAAGCGATAAATGAAATTGAAAGAAACCCAAAGTATTTCTTTTTTTATGCCAAATCAAAGTCGAGAACAACATCCAGTATTGGGCCCCTACTTAAACTGGATGCGTCCTACAAAGATGACAGCAAGGAAATGAGTGAGCTACTAAAGTCCCAGTATGACTCAGTTTTTAGCGAGCCGCTAATCAGACTGAGTGTCGAAATCCTAAATGATTTTTTTTATGAGAGTGCCACAGAACTTGGTAGACGCAAACCTATCTGACATTATCCTGACGCCAAATGACTTCGAAAAGGCGATAAATGACATGCCCATGCACTCCACCTTAGGCCCAGACTCATGGAACTCCGTGTTCTCCAAGAACTGCAAGAGGTCCCTTCCACGTGCTTTTAACATCCTATGGAGAGGGAGCATGGACACTGGGGTCGTCCCGCAGTTACTAAAAACAACAGACATAGCCCCACTCCACAAAGGGGGCAGTAAAGCATTGGCAAAGAACTACAGACCAATAGCGCTAACATCCCATATTATAAAAATCTTTGAAAGGGTTCTAAGAAGCAAGATCGCCACTCATCTGGATACCCATCAATTACACAACCCAGGGCAGCATGGTTTTACAGCAGGTCGCTCCTGTCTGTCCCAACTACTGGACTACTACGACAAAGTCCTTGATGCTCTAGAAGACAAACAGAATGCAGATGTTATATACACAGACTTTACAAAAGCCTTTGACAAGTGTGACCATGGTGTAATAGCACACGAAATGCGTGATAAAGGAATAACAGGAAAAGTTGGCAGATGGATCTATAATTTCCTAACAAATAGAACACAAAGAGTAGTAGTCAACAGAGTAAAGTCTGAGGCGGCTACAGTGAAAAGCTCTGTTCCTCAAGGCACAGTACTGGCTCCCATCTTGTTCTTCATCCTCATATCTGACATAGACAGGGATATAAGCCACAGTGCCGTGTCTTCCTTTGCAGATGACACCCGAATCTGTATGACAGTGTCCACCGTTGAAGACACTGCAAGACTCCAACCAGACGTCAACCAAATCTTTAAATGGGCTGCAGAAAACAATATGAAGTTCAATGATGAGAAATTTCAATTACTCCGATATGGAAAACGTTAGGAAATTAAAATTTCATCGGAGTATAAAACAAATTCCAACCACACAATAGAGCTAAAAACTAATGTCAAAGACCTGGGAGTGATCATGTCAGAGGATCTCACCTTCAAGGACTATAACACTGTAGCAATCGCATCTGTTAGAAAAATGACAGGATGGATAATGAGAACCTTCAAAACCAGGGATGCCAAGCCCATGACACTTTTCAGGTCACTTGTTCTATCTAGGCTGGAATATTGCTGCACACTAACTGCACTTTTCAAGGCAGGTGAAATTGCTGACCTAGAAAATGTGCAGAGAACCTTCACGGCACGCATAACTGTGACAAACCACCTCAATTACTGGGAATGCTTGAAGTTCCTAAACCTGTACTCCCTAGAACGCAGGCGAGAGAGATACATTATTATATACACCTGGAAAATCCTAGAGGGATTAGTACCAAACTTGCACATGAGAGTCACTCCCTACGAAAGCAAAAGACTCGGCAGGTGATGTAACATCCCCCCAATGAAAAGCAGGGGTGTCACTAGCACGTTGAGAGACAACACAATAAGTGTCAGGGGCCCAAGACTGTTCAACTGCCTCCCAGCATACATAAGGGGGATTACCAATAGACCCCTGGCTGTCTTCAAGCAGGCACTGGACAGGCACCTAAAGTCGGTACCTGACCAGCCGGGCTGTGGTTCGTACGTTGGACTGCGTGCGGCCAGCAGTAACAGCCTGGTTGATCAGGCCCTGATCCACTATGAGGCCTGGTCACAGACCGGGCCGCGGGGGCGTTGATCCCTGGAACTCTTTCCAGGTAAACTCCAGGTAAACTACTACTACTGCTATTACTACTGTTGCTACTACAATTAGTATTATTATTACTATTATTATTACTGGTACTACTACTGTTTGTAGTACTACTATTGCTTCTACTACTACTACTACTACTACTACAACTACTAATGCTACTGCCACTACTATTACTACTGCAACTGCTTCTTCGACTACTACCACTGGTAATACTACTTCTACTGCTATTATTACTACTGCTGTTTCTACTACTACTGCTGTTTCTACTACTACTGCTGTTTCTACTACTACTGCTGTTTCTACTACTACTGCTGTTGCTACTACTGCTGCTGTTGCTACTACTGCTACTACTACTGTCACTACTACTACTAGTGCAACTACTTCTATTACTGCTATTACTATTGTTACTACTACTACTGCTGTTGCTACTTCTACTGCAACTTCTACTACTACTGCTATTACTGCTTCTACTGTTATTTCTACTACTGCTGCTACTACTACTACTATTTCTACTGCTCTACTATTACTACTGTTACTACTACTTCTACTGCCAATATTACTACTGCTGCTGCTACTACTACTACTATTGCTACTACTACTAATACTGCTATTACTACTTATGCTATTACTTCTACTACTGCTACTACTACAACTTCTACCACTACTACCACCTACAACGTGGGTCAGTGGTGTAAAATGACACTGTACACAAGTGTTTTTTCCCCCATCTTGTCTGTATTATCATACCATTTTTCATGGGCCAGTAGGCCTACTCTTTCACTTCATGAGGCCCCTATATATACCTTCTGTGCCTTTATATTGTTTGTAATAGCTTGACAAAGCTCCTGGAGAGCGAAACGTTGCCACAATAAAACGTCACATTAGTTGTAAATGTGTGTTTTTAGCTAACATTTAGTGTGTCGTGAAGCGCTACAGAAGGATCGACTCTCCTTCCGTTAATCGCAGCTTGGTTTTTGACCAATCAGGCTGTTTGCGATTACTACCTAAAACATGACAGGAAGAGAAACCGGTTATCATCCATTTAACAGAAAACCAACGTTGTGCCTTAGGACAGGTTGCACAGGTCATTGTCAATAGTGCAACGAGTGAGGACTCACCTTCATGCTCTGGATCACACCATCGCAGCTCACCTTCACCCAACACCTGGACGCTCTCAACACTGATGTTCATTATGCGAAATATTGTCTGGTTACTCGCTATGCCATTCACCCATACCTAGAATGAGAGAGCTGCTCAGACAAGTCTCAATATATATATATATATATATATATATATATATATATATATATATATATATATATATATATATATATATATATACTAAATGCCTCAAATTATGTAGTTGAAGTTTTAGCAGTTAAGATCGAGAATCAAAACCTGGTCATCATGGTTGTATACAAGCCTCCGGATGCAACGTCCCAACAATTCCAGGAACAGCTTCTGAAAATTGACCACTGTCTGGAAAACCTTCCAGCTCCTGCCCCCAACATCTTGCTCCTGGGGGATTTCAACCTAAGGCACCTAAAATGGAGAAATATTGCAAACAATTTGGTAGCAGATATTTTTATAACTCTATATAGGACTTTAGTGGCCAAAAGAAAGGACTAGATTATCTCACGCCTGTCTTGCTAATGATACAAGTATTCTCTCTCTCTCTCTCTCTGTACTCAAGGAGTTGCTACTATTATTTACAAGCTAAGAGCTGTTACCTGCTTCAGCTCATTTGAAAGCCTTACCTAGCATTAGCTTTATTAAATTTTTATTACTACACATACAGATGAGGAACCAACTGACTTAAGATGTTACAGACTTAAGTCATTCTGAGAATGAATGATATGAGATGAAGTGATGTTCTTGAAAATGGCACCATTCATCTACATCCTGTCTGACACAGCAACAGCTTGGGATCTTGATACAAACGAATTCTTCTACACTTGTCCAACCTTTGGACGAAGACCTACTTAGAATAGTGGATGGTACTACTATGACCCCGCCTCTTCCTGCTTCATCTCACCTGATTACAGCATATAAGCCACCTCTACGGCCTTGTGCTACACTTCTAACAAGATTGATGGACTGAACACATCGACTCCAGGCCGAGGGACTGATAACCTCAAACTCCTCCTCTCCTTACACCTTTCTACTTTGTATTGGACTGATGAAGCCACTGTGTGGCGAAACGTTTCCTCAATAAAGATACCCAAGTGTTGCATATGTGTCTAATTTAATGAAGGTGTTCACCTGGTTATCAACATCATCCTGGAGAAGAACATTCCAATCAGAGGCGCCGAAGCTCCGAGCAAAGGGCCCACCAGTTTCATCTCTCTTACAGCTAGGTTATGCGTAATGATTTTTCACCTCATTCAGTTGGTATCTTCATTGTTGTAAAGACAGCCTTGTAATCAGATGAGCCAATATAACCAAGAGATTTGCAAGTGATCGTACCTACTGGGTCGAGGGAGGAACCAGAGATGTGAGTGAAGAAGTTCATCAAAATCTCTGTATAAGCAGAAGGATGAACACATTATCCATAAGAAACTCGATGGGTTCTGCTTGCTGCCATGTACATTGCACATGCTAGTATGACTAGTAATGAAGCAGTAATAAAGAATTTCCTGAGACAGGTGAAGGAAACGATTAGAATGAGGGGAGATGAGCCAGCAAGACTCAACCTGGTTTTTGCATGACTAAAATTACTTATAAGGAACCACTAGGAGCCAGTGATCATTTGGTACTAGTTTTGAGCACCTGGTGGAAATAGGAATGTAGAAGGAAATGGAGAAAAATTATAGAATAAAATGAGACTACGATGGAAGGAGAAACTCTGAGAGACGTGCAGTGTTTAAGGGAATTGGACGGCAAACTATACAAGAAAGAATTGAGGTAAAAGAGTCAAGGTGTCAAGAGGAAGCTGAAAGATTTATACCAACATAAAGAAAAGAATTAAGAAAGGCAGAGGTAGCCCATGGTTCAGTCAGGAATGCAAGGAGACCAAGGCAAGGAGCATGACGCAGGACCGGAAAACTAAAAGGAGATACAGAAATTAATATGCATGTATGAGAAGGGAATGTAAAAGATTAATTTGAATGTGATGTAGAACCAATGGCTGTATAGAAAAAGATAACTGTGAAGAATCAAGTGATGAGGCTGAAGAAAGAGAATGAGACGCTGACGAAGAATGACAAAAAAAAATATTAGCAAAAGATCCAGAGATCTTCACAGAAGACAGTGGGGATCTACAATGGTCTTCATAACATAAATATGTGCATATAAAAGTACATTATGTAGATTTAACCGAGGATAATCCAGTAAGGTCAAAAACGGTGATTTATTTTTGATCAGACACAACATTCTCCACTTATTTCACAGAAACCTGATTGATTAACAAAACTGGCACGTTAACACTTACACAACCTAACATCTAGGCGAAGGTTCTTGACAGGAAAACACAACAGCTGTGTATTTTGAAAGCCAACCAGAAGCACGAAGCCCAGCAAGCCAACCAGAAGCACGAAGCCCAGCAAGCCAACCAGAAGCACGAAGCCCAGCAAGCCAACCAGAAGCACGAAGCCCAGCAAGCCAACCAGAAGCACGAAGCCCAGCAAACCAACCAGAAGCACGAAGCCCAGCAAGCCAACCAGAAGCACAAAGCCCAGCAAGCCAACCAGAAGCACGAAGCCCAGCAAGCCAACCAGAAGCACGAAGCCCAGCAAGCCATTCAGAAGTTACATTGTCAAGTAGAAGATGATAAAGTTTTGAAGAGTAATCAATGAGGCGTTTGCAAAACTAGCACATTACCACAAGTATTTAAATTCTGCAAATACCTTTAATAAAATTGTCAAATTTATACCTATCCTGTCAAAATTAATTTAAATCTTTCTCTGATAATGATATACCAGTATTTAAGCCTCTCTGAGGAGGTAGTCTCCACTTACTGCATGGCAAACAATTTATTTAATAACATTGGTATATTAAAGCTTACACATCATTGCTCAGTTATTCATAACTTGCATTAGATATTAAAAAATGAAGGCAATCAGAAGAGTTATTCTCAAGTTATTTCACAGAAAATATTCTATTATTTTTTAAAAATAAAGCTGACCAATTGGCAACTACACACTCCATTAACAATTTCAATTTTCTTCTGAGTAGGATGCACAGTTGCTGAATATTACAACCAAACCAAAAAAGGTTTTTATATCCTAGTGCAAAGAAATCAAATTTGAGAAATCAAATTAGCAGATGCCTTCGAGGTAACATACACTTTTCTGATATACCTCTTCTCAGACTGGCAATCCTTACATGCAACATTAATAAGATTTACCCTGACAACGCTGCAAACAAGAAATACCTTCACCCGCTACCGACACTCCTCAACTTCCAACTCCTGTGTACAAATTTCGTCCCAAATAAGTAACTCAGTAAAGTTTAAGTCCTCCTGCTATTACCTCCTTAAATCCTCTAGTCTTGATTATACGTACTATGTAGTCATGTGACTTAACTCTATTTATATTGATGAGTAGGACACGTGTGCAACAGAGACAGCAGTTGTAGTAGCGAAGTAATGATATAATCAGTCCATTAACCTTAGAGAAACAGTATTTGAGATGGTTTGTCCCTCAGGCTGGAGAAGAGTTCAGCTCCATGGTCTGGAACGATATCGATACCTTTGATACATGAACGCATTTGCAAGGAGTATGCAAACAGTTCAGTTTGATGGTAGAAACCCAGTTATTGATACGTGCTTCAATTTCTTTGAGAGCAATCACTCTGCATAACAACAGCGGCACTATGGGCTGCACAAGAGGATTGGTGAACAGAACCAACAACATATAATCTGTGGCATGCTTGTGTAAGACGCCAGACACAGATATAAATAAATGGTATAAAATACCGACACAATGGAAAAATAAACACATAAGCATTATAATGTGATCCTTTATTGACAACGTTTCGCCCACGCAGTGGGCTTTATCGAGTCACAGACAGATCTACCTGGAAAATGAGCAACATGGAGATATATATATAGGGTACAGTCAGGTGGAGAATGCTGCATGTGAGATACATAGTCCTTCCCACCAACTCCATTTCCAAACAAGTTTCCAACATTTTTTCTAAGACCTCATTCCGAGTATCCACCTCCACATCCACCACCATCAAGGACATTACCAGTAACAGACAGGAAAAGCTTCAATCCACGGCAGGGGTATACACAATCCCTTGTAATGGCTGCAGCAAATTATACGTTGGCGAAACATCCAGAGACCTACAAACACGCATTTCAGAACACCAGTACGCAGGCAGATCTGACGACTCAAGAAATGCCTGTGTTCAACACCGAAATTTACACAACCATTTAATCAACTACAGAAACGCAAGACTCATCGCCAGAGAAGACAACACGCAATACCGAAGAATCCTAGAATCATCACTCATCTGTATATCCAACAACTTCAACCAGAACAACGGCTTCTACAACATAGCTGAACCTATTGCCAAGAAACTTCTTCAACGCTATCCCACCTAGAACTCAAGAATGGTACACTGCAGGTCCTTTAAGTCACACAATGTTTTTAACTATCACACTACTTTTAAGACTGTCACATGCAGCTTTCTCCACCTGACCCAGCATTCTCCACCTGACTGTACCCTATATATATCTCCATGTTGCTCATTTTCCAGGTAGATCTGTCTGTGACTCGATAAAGCCCACTGCGTGGGCGAAACGTTGTCAATAAAGGATCACATTATACTGCTTATGTGTTTATTTTTCCAGACACAGATATAGTAAGAGTCGGAGTACACCCTCTGAGAATTCCATCTCACAGTGGTCTTCACATAAATTGGCAGATGTATATGCCTTGAAGAATGAAGATTACAATTTTGAATTGTCGATTAGTAGTTTGAGAACAATAACACAAAAAGAATTTCAACTGAATGTCATGGACTTGAGACTGATTGAAATTGACACCAGTTAGTCTACCTATCATCCTTCTTTTGCGCAGGAGGAGTTACATGTCTATGTGTGTGTCCCTATTCTTTAGTATGAAGTGGGTGAGGAACAAAGCTAAACTGAGAGACCATGTTCTGAAGAATAGGCTTCACTCATGATAAGAGCTATATTCAAATACTGGTGTGGGTCTCTTTTGTGATGCCGAGCTCGGCCTGCTCTCAGTCTATAAGATATGTGACGGTGCTCGTATGCGCCAGACAAGTGTTAAGTTCGCTGTTGATGCAGTAGACGCACTTGTGTTTGCTAACACGAGATTTTAAGTCTCTGTATTCCCTACGTATATTGTTTCACCGCCTTTACGTGATGGAATTATTGCTCACTCAGATGCAGACCGGCACAGTGTCTGGATTATATGTAGATCCGATATACAATGCCACAGTGACTGAATTAAGTCATGGGATTGCCTCAGTTAGGGTATAACGTCATAATGAGAGTATTGCTCAGTCTAATGTACAAAGTCACAGTGAAGGGCTTAAACTAACTAATAAGAAGCTAGGCATTGTGAAATGTGAGATCTCTAGTTCTTTCTTTGTAATTAAAGATTTTTCTAAAATAAATTCACGACATCAATGCATAAGAAAGGCAGCCATGAAGGAAAGAGACTTTCTGACAAACTTAGCAGACAACACATGAAAACGATATGAGATTTTAAAATAAGAAAACACAGGAAAGTATTCAATAAATATGAGCTAATGAGCCGCGTGTAGTTTATAGGAATCAAACTTAATAAAGCAATAACAACAACAGTATTAAGGTAGCTTTATAAACAAACTTACCATTAGATATGGCCTTATCCAGACGACATACACTTTGTTCCAAAGCGACGGGGTGAAATGTGATGAATCCAGTATTAAATTATCAACAGGAGTTGTTTGGTAGGTGAGAAGTGCAGGGTTGGTCCGAGTGTCTTCAGTGCGAGGGTTGACGCTGACTTGCACTCCTGCGAAGTCGTCTCCTCCTCGGACGAAGAAGGAAGTAATGTAGGGATGATTTTTGGAAACAAGTCTTTTATTACCCTTATGGCACCCTGAGGAAGGAAGAGACGATGATAGTATTTGTGTTCACTCAACTGTGTTTGCAGCAAGTGTTGAGCTGTAGCTGCTAGACCCTGCCTCTTAAATAATAATTGACCTGTGTGATGTCCCAACCCAAGAGTTTTGCTTGCATTTACTTAATATGAAGAATGAGACACTTGTGCAACATATGGAAATCTTTATTGAGGAAACGTTTCGCCACACAGTGGCTTCATCAGTCCAGTACAAAGAAGAACGGTGTTAGGAGAGAAGGAGGTTGAGGTAATCAGTCCATCTCTTGAAGAAATATTGATGGACTGAACACATCGATTCCAGGATGTGGGACTGCTTACCCCAAACTCCTCCTCTCCTTACACCTTTCTTCTTTGTATTGGACTGATGAAGCCAATGTGTGGCGAAACGTTTCCTCAATAAAGATTTCCATATGTTGCACTAGTGTCTCATTCTTCAACTGGTCGGTGTTGAAAATCATTTATCACACACATTGACTTGATATGCATGAAGCTCACCTCCGCTGCCTCCTCGCTGAGTCTAACTCGCTATCTTCCCATGTCTTTGGTGCTTTCTCTCAGTCACTTATGTCTGGTGCTTTCTCTCAGTCACTTATGTCTGCTGTTTTCTCTCAGTCATTTATGTCTGGTGCTTTCTCTTAGTCAGTTATATCTGGTGCTTTCTCTCAGTCACTTATGTCTGGTGTTTTCTCTCAGTCACTTATGTCTGGTGCTTTCTCTTAGTCAGTTATATCTGGTGCTTTCTCTCAGTCACTTATGTCTGGTGTTTTCTCTCAGTCACTTATGTCTGGTGCTTTCTATTAGTCAGTTATATCTGGTGCTTTCTCTCAGTCACTTATGTCTGGTGTTTTCTCTCAGTCACTTATGTCTGGTGCTTTCTCTCAGTCACTTATGTCTGGTGCTTTCTCTCAGTCACTTATGTCTGGTGTTTTCTCTCAGTCACTTATGTCTGGTGTTTTCTCTCAATCACTTATGTCTGGTGCTTTCTCTTAGTCAGTTATATCTGGTGCTTTCTCTCAGTCACTTATGTCTCTGGTGCTTTCTCTCAGTCACTTATGTCTGGTGCTTTCTCTCAGTCACTTATGTCCGGTGCTTTCTCTCAGTCACTTATGTCTGGTGCTTTCTCTCAGACACTTATGTCTGGTATTTTCTCTCAGTCACTTATGTCTGGTGCTTTCTCTTAGTCAGTTATATCTGGTGCTTTCTCTCAGTCACTTATGTCTGGTGTTTTCTCTCAGTCACTTATGTCTGGTGCTTTCTCTCAGTCACTTATGTCTGGTGCTTTCCTCAGTCACTTATGTCTGGTGTTTTCTCTCAGTCACTTATGTCTGGTGCTTTCTCTTAGTCAGTTATATCTGGTGCTTTCTCTCAGTCACTTATGTCTGGTGCTTTCTCTCAGTCACTTATGTCTGGTGCTTTCTCTCAGTCACTTATGTCTGGTGCTTTCTCTCAGTCACTTATGTCTGGTGTTTTCTCTCAGTCACTTATGTCTGGTGCTTTGTCTTAGTCAGTTATATCTGGTGCTTTCTCTCAGTCACTTATGTCTGGTGTTTTCTCTCAGTCACTTATGTCTGGTGCTTTCTCACAGTCACTTATGTCTGGTGTTTTCTCTTAGTCACTTACGTCTGGTGTTTTCTCTGTCTCTTATGTCTGGTGCTTTCTCTCAGTCACTTATGTCTGGTGCTTTCTCTCAGTCACTTATGTCTGGTGCTTTCTCTCAGTCACTTATGTCTAGTGCTTTCTCTCAGTCATTTATGTCTCGTGTTTTCTCTCAGTCACTTATGTCTGGTGCTTTCTCTTAGTCAGTTATATCTGGTGCTTTCTCTCAGTCACTTATGTCTAGTGCTTTCTCTCAGTCAATTATGTCTGGTGCTTTCTCTCAGTCACTTATGTCTGGTGCTTTCTCTCAGTCACTTATGTCTGGTGCTTTCTCTCAGTCACTTATGTCTGGTGCTTTCTCTCAGTCACTTATGTCTGGTGCTTTCTCTCAGTCACTTATGTCTGGTGCTTTCTCTCAGTCAATTATGTCTGGTGCTTTCTCTCAGTCACTTATGTCTGGTGCTTTCTCTCAGTCAGTTATATCTCTGATAAGTAAGACAAATGTGCAAGGTTTCGCCTACACAGTAGGCTTCTTCAGTCGAGTACAGAGGAGTCAATCCCTCAGCCTGGAGAAGGGTTTTGCTCCATACCCTGAGGGACTGACCACCTCAAAATTTTGTCTTCAAGGGTGATGGACTGATTACATCGTCTTCACATCTCTACTGCTTCTATTGACTCCTCTGTACTCGACTGAAGAAGCCTACTGTGTAGGAGAAACGTTTCGGAATAAAGATACCAAACTGTTGCACATGTGTCTTACTTATCAACTTGTCGGTATTTAATACCATTATAATATTCACTTACGTCTCTGGTGCTTGCTCTCACTCTCTTCCTACGTCTCTGGTACTTTCTCTCACTCTGTTTCTATGTCTATGGCACTTTCTCTCACTTTCTTTCTATGTCTCTGGTGCTTTCTCTCACTCTCTTCCTATGTCTCTGGTGCTTTCTCTCACTATGTCTCTGGTACTTTTACTCTCTTTCTATGTCTCTGGTGCTTTCTCTCACTCTCTTTCTGTCTCTGGTGCTTTCAATCACTCTCTTCCTATGTCTCTGGCGCTTTCTCTCAGTCATTCTATAGGTTGCTTCTATGTCTACGGACACTCGTCAGTCTCACTTTTTCCGGATGGTGACTGATAACTTAATTTCCGGTAATTTAACTCCCGGTAATTTGACTTCCGGTATTTTGACCCCTGTCTATTAAAAAATGAAAAATATTTACTTACAATATTTGTATCTGGAGAATTCCTGGAGAGAGTTTCGGGGGTCAACGCCCCCGTGGCCCGGTCTGTGACCAGGCCTCATGGTGGATCAGGGCCTGATCAACCAGGCTGTTACTTATTGTGTTGTCTCCTATTGTGCTAATGGCACCCCTGCTTTTCATAGTGAGGATGTTGCATCGTCTGCCGAGTCTTTTGCTTTCATAGGGAGTGATTTTCGTGTGCAAGTTTGGTACTAATCCCTCTAGGATTTTCCAGGTGTATATAATCATTTTTTTCTCCTACCTGCGTTCTAGGGAGTACAGGTCTACCTGGAGGGCATTCCGGGGATCGACGTCCCCGCGGCCCGGTCTATGACCAGGCCTGTTACTGCTGGCTGCACGTAGTCCAATGTACGAACCACAGCCCGGCTGATCTGGCACTGACTTTAGGTATCTGTCCAGCTCCCTCTTGAAGACAACCAGAGGCCTACTGGTAATGCCCCTTATATCTGGTGGGAGGCTATTGAACAGTCTTGGGCCCCGGACACTTATTGTGTTTTCTCTTAGTGTACAAGTGGCGCCCCTACTCTTCACTGGGGGTACGTTGCACCGTCTGCCAAGTCTTTTGCTTTCGTATGGCGTGATTTCTGTATACATATTAGGGACCAGTCCCTCCAGAATATCTCTCGCCTGCTAGTGCTTCCAGGCGTTCCCAGTAGTTAAGGTGTTTGATGGTGCAGTAAAGGTTCTCTGTACATTCTCTAGATCTGGTTGAGGAACTTCAAGCGTTCCCAGTAATTGAGGTGGTTTATCGCAGTTATGTGTGCCGTGAAGGTTCTCTGCACATTTTCTAGGTCAGCAATTTCATCTGCCTTGAAAGGCGCTGTTTGTGTGCAGCAATATTCCAGCCTAGATAGAACGAGCGACCTGAGGAGTGTCATCATGGGCTTGGCATCCCTGGTTTTGAAGGTTCTCATTATCCATCCTGTCATTTTTCTAGCAAATGCGGTTGATACAATGTTATGATCCTTGAAGGTGAGATCCTCTGACATGAGCACCCCCAGGTCTTTGACATTAGTTTTTCGCTCTATTGTGTGGTTGGAATTTGTTTTATACTCCGATGAAGTTTTAATTTCCTCACGTTTTCCATATAGGAGTAATTGAAATTTTTCATAATTGAACTTCATATTATTTTATGCAACCCATTTAAAGATTTGATTGATGTCTGCCTGGAGTCTTGCAGTGTCTTCAATGGTGGACACTGTCATGCAAATTCGGGTGTCATCTGCAAAGGAAGACACAGCACTGTGGCTTATATCCCTGTCTATGTCCGATATGAGGATAAGGAACAAGATGGAGGCGAGTACTGTGCCTTGTGGAACAGAGCTTTTCACCGTAGCCGCCTCAGACTTTACTCTGTTGACTACTACTCTTTGTGTTCTACGTGTTAGGAAATTATAGATCCATCTACCGACTTTTCCTGTTATTCCTTTATCACGCATTTTGTGTGCTATTACACCATGGTCACACTTGTCAAAGGCTTTTACAAAGTCTGTGTATATAACATCTGCATTCTGTTGGTCTTCTAGAGCATTCAGGACTTTGTCGTAGTGGTCCAGTAGTTGGGACAGACAGGAGCGACCTGCTCTAAACCCATGCTGCCCTGGGTTGTGTAACTAATGGGTATCTAGATGGGTGGCGATCTTGCTTCTTAGAACCCTTTCAAAGATTTTATTATATGGGACGTTAGCGCAATCGGTCTGTAGTTCTTTGCTATTGCTTTACTTCCCTCTTCGTGGAGTGGGGCTATGTCTGTTGTTTTTAGTAACTGTGGGACGACCCCAGTGTCCATGCTCCCTCTCCATAGGATGTTAAAAGCACGTGATATGGGCTTCTTGCAGTTCTTGATGAACACGGAGTTCCATGAGTCTGGGCCTGGAGCGGAGTGCATGGGCATGTCATTTATCGCTTTTTCGAAGTCATTTATCGTCAGGATAATGTCAGATAGGTTTGCGTCTACCAAATTCTGTCTCTCTCTCATAAAAAATTCATTTAGGTCTTCGACTCTCAGTCTGGTTAGCGGCTCGCTAAAAACCGAGTCATATTGGGACTTGAGTAGCTCACTCATATCCTTGCTGTCATCTGTGTAGTACCCATCCTGTTTATTACTGCATGTCATGGCATGCCAGTGGCTCTCCTTGCATTACAGTTTTATAATTGTAACTATAATTGTAACTCCGTGTTCATCAAGAACTGCAAGAAGCCCCTATCACATGCTTTTAACATCCTATGGAGAGGGAGCATGGACACTGGGATCGTCCCGCAGCTACTAAAAACAACAGACATAGCGTCGCTCCACAAAGGGGGCAGTAAAGCAATAGCAAAGAACTACAGACCAATTGCGCTAACGTCCCATATCATAAAAATCTTTGAAAGGGTTCTAAGAAGCAAGATCGCCACCCATCTTGATACCCATCAATTGCACAACCCAGGACAGCATGGGTTTAGAGCAGGCCGCTCCTGTCTGTCCCAACTACTGGACCACTACGACAAGGTCCTGGATGCTCTAGAAGATAAACAGAATGCAGATGTTATATACACATATTTTGCAAAAGCCTTTGACAAGTGTGACCATGGTGTAATAGCACACAAAATGCGTGATAAAGGAATAACAGGAAAAGTTGGTAGATGGATTTATAATTTCCTAACACGTAGAACACAAAGAGTAGTAGTCAACAGAGTAAAGTCTGAGGCAGCTACTGTGAAAAGCTCTGTTCCACAAGGCACAGTACTTGCTCCCATCCTATTCCTCATCCCCATATCAGACATTGACAGGGATATAAGCCACAGTGCTGTGTCTTCCTTGCAGATGACACCGAATCTGTATGACAGTGTCCACCGTTGAAGACACTGCAAGACTCCAAGCAGACATAAACCAAATCTTTAAATGGGCTGCAGAAAACAATATGAAATTCAATGATGAGAAATTTCAATTACTCAGATACGGAAAACGTGAAGAAATTAAAATCTCATCGGAGTACAAAACTAATTCCAACCACACAATAGAGCGAAAACTAATGTCAAAGACCTGGGAGTGATCATGTCAGAGGATCTCACCTTCAAGGACCACAACAATGTAGCAATTGCATCTGCTCGAAAATGACAGGATGGATAATGAGAACCTTCAAAACCAGGGATGCCAAGCCCATGTTGACACTTTACAGATCGCTTGTTCTATCTAGGCTGGAATATGGCTGCACACTAACTGCACCTTTCAAGGCAGGTGAAATTGCTGACCTTGAAAATGTGCAGAGAACCTTCACCGCACGCATAAGTGCGATAAACCACCTCAACTACTGGGAACGCTTGAAGTTCCTAAACCTGTACTCTCTAGAACGCAGGCGGGAGAGATACATTATTATATACACATGGAAAATTCTCGAGGGCTTAGTACCAAACTTGCACACAAAAATCACTCCGTACGAAAGCAAAGACTCGGCAGGCGATGTAACATCCCCAATGAAGAGCAGGGGTGCCACTAGCACGTTGAGGGACAACACAATAAGTGTGAGGGCCCAAGATTGTTCAACTGCCTCCCAGCATACATCAGGGGATTACCAACAAACCCCTGGCTGTCTTCAAGCAGGCACTGGACAGGCACCTCAAGTCAGTACCTGATCAGCCGGGCTGTGGTTCGACGTTGGACTGCGTGGGCCAGCAGTAACAGCCTGGTTGATCAGGCTCTGGTCCAACAGGAGGCCTGGTCACAGACCGGGCCGCGGGGGCGTTGACCCCTGGAATTCTCTCCAGGTAGACTCCAGGTAGACCAATAACAGTGTACACTTGTAACATTCATCGAAATAAAAATATTATTTTTTTTTTTTTTTTTTTTTATTAACACATCGGCCGATTCCCACCAAGGCAGGGTGGCCCGAAAAAGAAAAACTTTCATCATCATTCACTCCATCACTGTCTTGCCAGAAGGGTGCTTTACACTACAGTTATAAAACTGCAACATTAACACCCCTCCTTTAGAGTGCCGGCACTGTACTTCCCATCTCCAGAACTCAAGTCCGGCCTGCCGGTTTCCCTGAATCCCTTCATAAATGTTACTTTGCTAACACTCCAACAGCACGTCAAGTATTAAAACCATATGCCTCCATTCACTCCTATCAAATACGCTCACACATGCTTGCTGGAAGTCCAAGCCCTCGCACACAAAACTTCCTTTACCCTCCCTCCAACCTTTCCTAGGCCGACCCCTACCCCGCCTTCCCTCCACTACAGATTTATACACTCCGAAGTCACTCTGTCTCGTTCCATTCTCTCTACATGTCCAAACCACCTCAACAACCCCTCCTCAGCTCTCTGGACAATCGTTTTGGTAATCCCGCACCTCCTCCTAATTTCCAAACTCCGAATTCTCTGCATTATATTCACACCACACATTGACCTCAGACATGACATCTCCACTGCCTCCAGCCTTCTCCTCGTTGCAACATTCATCACCCATGCTTCACACCCATATAAGAGCGTTGGTATAACTATACTCTCATACATTCCCTCTTTACTTCCATGGACAAGGTTCTTTGTCTCCACAGACTCCGAAGTGCTCCACTCACCCTTTTCCCCTCATCAATTCTATGATTCACCTCATCCTTCATAGACCCATCCGCCGACATGTCCACTCCCAAATATCTGAATACATTCACCTCCTCCATACTCTCTCCCTCCAATCTGATATCCAATCTTTCGTCACCTATTCTTTTGTTATCCTCATCACCTTACTCTTTCCTATATTCACTTTCAATTTTCTTCTTTTACACACCCTACCAAATTCATCCACCAACCTCTGCAGCTTCTCTTCAGAATCTCCCAAAAGCACAGTGTCATCAGCAAAAGCAACTGTGACAACTCCCACTTTGTATTTGCTTCTTTATCTTTTAGCCCAACACCTCTTGCCAAGACCCTCGCATTCACTTCTCTTACAACCCCATCTATAAATATATTGAACAACCACGGTGACATCACATCCTTGTCTAAGGCCCACTTTTACTGGGAAATAGTCCCTTCCCTCCTACACACTCTAACCTGAGCCTCACTATCCTCATAAAAACTCTTCACTGCTTTCAGTAACCTTCCTCCTATTCCATACACCTGCAACATCTGCCACATTGCCCCCTATCTACCCTATCATACGCCTTTTCCAAATCCATAAATGCCACAAAAACATCTTTACCCTTATCCAAATACTGTTCACCTATATGTTTCACTGTAAACACTTGGTCTACACACCCCTACCTTTCCTAAAGCCCCTTGTTCATCTGCTATCCCTTTTCTGTTTTACTCTTAATTCTTTCAATAATAACTCTACCATACACTTTACCAGGTACACTCAACAGACTTATTCCCCTATAATTTTTGCACTCTCTTTTGTCCCCTTTGCCTTTATACAAAGGAACAATACACGCTCTCTGCCAATCCCTAGGTACCTTACCCTCTTCCATACATTTATTAAATAATAGCACCAACCACTCCAAAATTATATCCCCACCTGCTTTTAACATTTCTATCTTTATCCCATCAATCCCAGCTGCCTTACCCCCTTTCATTCTACCCACTGCCTCACGAACTTCCCCTACACCCACAACTGGCTCTTCCACACTCCTACAAGATGTTATTCCTCCTTGCCCTACACACGAAATCACAGCTTCCTGTCTTCATCAACATTTAACAAATCCTCAAAATATTCTCTCCATCTTCCCGATACCTCTAACTCTCCATTTAATAACTCTCCTCTCCTATTTTTAACTGTCAAATCCATTTGTTCTCTAGGCTTCCTCAACTTATTAATCTCATTCCAAAACTTTTTCTTATTTTCAACAAAATTTGCTGATAACATCTCACCCACTCTCTCATCTGCTCTCTTTTACATTGCTTCACCACTCTTTTAACCTCTCTTTTTCTCTCCATATACTCTTCCCTCCTTGCATCACTTCTACTTTGTAAAAACCTCTCATATGCTAACTTTTTCTCCCTTACTACTCTCTTTATCATCATTCCACCAATCGCTCCTCTTCCCTCCGCACCCACTCGCCTGTAACCACAAACTTCTGCTGAACACTCTAACACTACATTTTTAAATCTACCCCATACATTTTCGACCCATTGCCTACACTCTCACTAGCCCATCTATCCTCCAATAGTTGTTTATATCTTACCCTAACTGCCTCCTCTTTTAGTTTATAAACCTTCACCTCTCTTTTACTTACTGATTCTATTTTCCTTGTATCCCATCTACCTTTTACTCCCACTGTAGCTATAACTAAAAAGTGATCTGATATATCTGTAGCCCTCTATAAACATGTACATCCTGAAGTCTACTCAACAGTCTTTTATCTACCAATACATAGTCCAACAAACTACTGTCATTACGCCCTACATCATATCTTGTATACTTATTTATCCTCTTTTTCTTAAAATATGTTACCTATAACTAAACCCTTTCTATACAAAGTTCAATCAAAGGGCTCCCATTATCATTTACACCTGGCACTCCAAACTACCTACCACACCCTTTTGCATGTTTCTCCCACTTTAGCATTTAGGTCCCCTACCACAATTACTCTCTCATTTGGTTTCCCAAAAGTTCCTATACATTCGCTTAACATCTCCAAAATCTCTCTCTCTCCTCTACCTCCTCTCTTCTCCAGGTGCATACACGCTTATTATGACCCACTTTTCGCATCCGACCCTTATTTTAATCCACATAATCCTTGAATTTACACATTTATATTCCCTCTTTTCCTTCCATAACTGATCCTTCAACATTATTGCTACCTTCCTTAGCTCTAACTCTCTCAGATACTCCTGACTTAATCCCATTTATTTCTCCCCACTGAAACTCGCCTACCCCCTTCAGCTTTGTTTGCTTAGGGCCAGGACATCCAACTTCTTTTCATTCATAACATCGGCAATCATTCTTTCTTATCATCCGCACTACATCCAGCACATTCAGACAACCCAATTTTATAAAGTTTTTCTTCTTCTCGTTTTAGTAGATTTGTACAGGAGAAGGGGTTACTAGCCCATTGCTCCCGGCATCTTAGTCGCCTCATACGACACGCATGGCTTACGGAGGAAAGATTCTTTTCCACTTCCCATGGACAATAGAGAAAATAAAAAGAATAAGGCTATTAAGAAAAGAAGAAAAACCTAGATGTGTGTATGTATATATATGCATGTGTATGCCAGTGTAGTGTGACCTAAAGTGTAAGTAGAAGTAGCTAGATATACCTGTTATCCAGCGTGTTTATGAGACAGAAAAAAACACCAGCAATCCTACCATCATGTAAAACAGTTTCAGGTTTCTGTTTCACAGTCACCTGGCAGGACGTAGTACCTCCTGGGTGGTTGCTGTCTACCAACCTACTACCTATAATATTATTATTATATTATATTATAATGTTATAATGTTATATTATAATGTTAGATAAGGGAAGGCACACGAGGTCCAGCATCACCAACGCTCCTGCTGAGTGTGAGAAGGGAAGCCCCGACTTCTGAGAAGTCGGGGTAGAATATTCTGCACTAATAATAATAATAATAATAATAATAATAATATCTTTATTTACTACAAGTACATGTACATGGTATACAGGACTAGCTGACATCAATGGCAAATTACGTTCTTGTCCCAGGATGCTACCCACACCAGTCGACTAACTCCTAGGTACCCATTTTACTGATAGGTGAACATAGACAAGCAGTGTAAAGAAACACGCCCAGTGTTTCTACCCTCGCTGGGAATCGAACGCAGAGACTGTGGCAGACCCTCGCCGCGATCAGGTCACGGGTCTATATGAGTATATCTAAGAAGCGGTGCAATCCTTCACTATCACTCTGGGCTGCAAACTGAACAATAACCTGTACTGAAACATTTTCAACCTGGATGATAAAAAAAAAAAAAAATAGTCGAGCTTGGCAAAGTCACACTTTTTTCAATGAGCCGATGCTACAATAGAAAGTATATCTCATATTGCAGAGGTTTTCTCTTTAACATGACTCAGTGTGTAGGTAACTTGTTTGATACGCTGAAGAACATCCCTAAGAGACTGGTGATCTCCAGGGTTATGGATTTAATATCGTTCAAAATGTGTATAGCTAAGATTTCTTTTTCAGTCTATCTAATAGCGAACAATCATAATGGTAACCCATCTTCCAGGTCTTTCAGTATTAAGTGCAGCAGACTCACATCGTTGATTTTAATATCTGCTGGGGGTGCCCCAGGGCTGGAGGTGCTCCAAGGCTGGAGGTGCTCCAGGGCTGGAGGTGCTCCAGGGCTGGAGGTGCTCCAGGGCTGGAGGTGCCCCAGGGCTGGAGGTGCCCCAGGGCACCCTGAGAGTCACGATGATATTCGGTACATAAACCAGTTTTAATTTTCAAATGTGACAAAATTTCTGTAAAAATCTTGTAAGTTAAATTAGAATCTTGATCTGACTCACTTTCTTTAAGAAGCCCAACTTGGAAGAAGGCTCGCACCTGGGCTGGAACAATAGACCGAGAACTTATCTTCCACACTGAGATGGCTTCAGAGTAGCGGATTAAACAGTCCATTACTGTAAACAAATATTGACTGGTAAGCCTCGTGCTCGGAAGAGGACCAACACAGTCAATGATGACTGAAGAAAATGTCTCAAAAAGCAGAAATAGGCACTAGAGGAGCCGGTCTTGGAGAGTGAGCTGGTCTGCCAGTCATGTGAAAATTGTGGCAACAACTAATATAAAAGTCAGCGACTCTTTAATCTTATGTCTTACAAAATTCTTTGCCATTTTGCCCAGTGTTTTTCATACCAATATGTCCATCCAGAGAACTATTATGAGCAAAGTACAAAGCAATACAGTACGAGTCCTCTCTGTTTTAGTAGACCGAGAAATAAACTTGTCCATTAAGACTGTTGAAATACTAATATCAATGATTTAAAATCTTTGCATGTTCTTCAGATTGCAACATCCCTAATTTTATCTAGAACATCATGGGTGAGTACTGTGGCAACGTCGGCTGCATCCTTACTAGGGGTCCTTTTACGTTCATTCCCTGAATGAGTTGTAAAAGGAAATACGTCACCGAACTGCATGTTTAGTCCTAACTCATCAGTGTCTTGGAGCTGCCGCAAGGCCGGTTTCTGTGTCCTTGTCATTGCACTCAACGGGAACAACGTAGTTCTACGAACCTGCACCACATAATTTTCCTCGGTGGAATTATTTGTCACCAGTGATATAATTTACAATTAGCAGATGGGCATTTTAATAGGAAATTCTATGTTTCTTCGGACACAGACAATATTTTACCCTCTAATAATGTTAAAGATGCACCTGTGACGGGAAAACAAACAATTCTCTAAAACTGCTTGAGTCCAATCCTGATTTTGTAGTGGAGAAAAAGTGTTTCATGACCAACAGCACTTTACACTTCTCCTGCGTTGCTCAGAATTATTCTGAGGTAAACACTTATTCTATGACTGTGATAGTAATCACTATAGTAGTGTGATCCTTGGCTCAGTTATCTCATTGTACTTCTGTGATGAACCCTGAGGGCATCTAGGTCTCTCATGAAGGTACTAAGAGTAAGTCTGATGCTGTGAAAAACCCTGAGGGCATTTAGGTCTCTCATGAAGGTACTAAGAGAAAGTCTGATGCTGTGAAGAACCCTGAGTGCATCAAAGTATCTCATGAAGGTACTAAGAGTAAGTCTGATGCTGTGAAGAACCCTGAGTGCATCAAAGTATCTCATGAAGGTACTAAGAGTAAGTCTGATGCTGTGAAGAACCCTGAGTGCATCAAAGTATCTCATGAAGGTACTAGAGTAAGTCTGATGCTGTGAAGAATCCTGAGGGCATCTAGGTATTTCACGAAGGTACTAAAAGTAAGTCTGATGCTGTGAAGAACCCTGAGGGCATCTAGGTCTCTCATGAAGGTACTAAGAGTAAGTCTGATGTTGTGAAGAACCCTGAGGGCATCAAAGTATCTCTGAAGGTACTAAAAGTAAGTCTGATGCTGTGAAGAACCCTGAGGGCATCAAAGTATCTCTGAAGGTACTAAAAGTAAGTCTGATGCTGTGAAGAACCTTGCAGATTTCGCCAATTAGATGAGAAGCCAGAAAGATCAGCGTGCTGCTATAGAGACCCCGAGTGGTACTCTTGATAGTGTGTGACAACCGAGGGGAACGGATGCCCTCCATGGGCATCCTATCCCGTCGGTTCACAAATACTATTCCCGTGTTTCACAAATACTAAAACGAAATACTGAACATTAAAACACGAACCAAAAATAAATAAGACTTTATGTCTCGATGAACACTGGACTCGACCAGGCCTGTTGCGCAGTGCCAGTGTGACATCAAGGTAACTCTGTGAATTCAAAATTAGATCAAACTTGATGAATTATTGTTACTTTGCTATCCGAGAAAGGTGTCCTCGCCTTAATAACCCCAGTCCCGTGTACGTCAATGCACGCGAAAGGAACAGGGCAGAGTGTGACTAAAGTTTGTAATGCGGTTAAATCTTACCTGGAGAATACCTGGAGAAGGTTTCGAGGTCAACGCCCGCGGCCCGGTCTGTGACCAGGCCTCGCGATGGATCAGGGCTTGATCAACTAGGCTGTTACTGTTGGCCACACGCAAACCGACGTACGGACCACAGCCCGGCTAGTCAGGGTCTAATTTGTTAAAGTTGTAAAATAGCATAAAAATGGAATCGTTAGACTCTATGCCATAACTGGCGACTGACTGGTGTAGTTTCTTGAACACGAGGCTCACACTGCTACTGAGTGGTATAAGTGTCTTGAACACGAGGCTCACACTGCTACTGAGTGGTATAAGTGTCTTGAACACGAGGCTCACGCTGCTACTGAGTGGTATAAGTTTCTTGAACACGAGGCTCACACTGCTACTGAGTGGTATAAGTTTCTTGAACACGAGGCTCACACTGCTGCTGAGTGGTATAAGTTTCTTGAACACGAGGCTCACGCTGATACTGAGTAGTATAAGTTTCTTGAACACGAGGCTCACGCTGATACTGAGTGGTATAAGTTTCTTGAACACGAGGCTCACGCTGATACTGAGTGGTATAAGTTTCTTGAACACCAGGCTCACGCTGCTACTGAGTGGTATAAGTTTCTTGAACACGAGGCTCACGCTGCTACTGAGTGGTATAAGTTTCTTGAACACGAGGCTCACTCTGCTACTGAGTGGTATAAGTTTCTTGAACACGAGGCTCACACTGCTACTGAGTGGTATAAGTTTCTTGAACACGAGGCTCACGCTGATACTGAGTGGTATAAGTTTCTTGAACACGAGGCTCACGCTGATACTGAGTGGTATAAGTTTCTTGAACACCAGGCTCACGCTGCTACTGAGTGGTATAAGTTTCTTGAACACGAGGCTCACGCTGCTACTGAGTGGTATAAGTTTCTTGAACACGAGGCTCACGCTGCTACTGAGTGGTATAAGTTTCTTGAACACGAGGCTCACACTGCTACTGAGTGGTATAAGTTTCTTGAACACGAGGCTCACGCTGCTACTGAGTGGTATAAGTTTCTTGAACACGAGGCTCACGCTGCTACTGAGTGGTATAAGTTTCTTGAACACGAGGTTTACGCTGCTACTGAATGGTATAAGTTTCTTGAACACGAGGTTTACGCTGCTACTGAGTGGTATAAGTTTCTTGAACACGAGGTTTACGCTGCTACTGAGTGGTATAAGTTTCTTGAACACGAGGTTTACGCTGCTACTGAGTGGTATAAGTTTCTTGAACACGAGGTTTACGCTGCTACTGAGTGGTATAAGTTTCTTGAACACGAGGCTCACGCTGCTACGGAGTGGTATAAGTTTCTTGAACACGAGGCTCACGCTGCTACTGAGTGGTATAAGTTTCTTGAACACGAGGCTCACGCTGCTACTGAGTGGTATAAGTCTCAATTTGCCAATTTTATTGAATAAATTGTGACATTTGTTTTCATCCGTTAACTGAAGAATGCTTCTTCCGATTGGCTTAATAATATTATTGACTAAACATTCTATAAGAAGAAAGATGCCCAACACGTTTAGTTCGAGTAGAGATAAATGTGAAATTTGAGTGAAATATTAAAAAAATTGGAATCGTTGGAGTCAGATCATTTACTGGAGAATGCCTTTCATCTTGCCCAAATATGCAAATTGAAGCAGCCATATGTATTTCTGTCCTGAGCAATCTGTTTTCCTGGGCCCTTTGCCTTCTATACTTGTTCCATACTCTGACACACTTGGCTGTGACCTCTCCACACCTGGTAAACCATGGGCTCTCAGTGCTCTTCCTGCTGTTTTTGTTGCCCCTTGGAACAAACTTCTCTCCTGCCTCCCTGCACTGCACGTATTTGTGTACATATCTAAGTGTGTTTATGTATGCGATGAATGAACATGTATGTATGTGTGTGCCTGGGTATGTGTATGTGTGAGAGAGGCCACTCTATGCCGACTCTAATGCTCTCGCTTCATTGGACGTGTTTCCTTACACCGGTTGTCCATGTTCGCCCATTAGTATAAAATGGGTACGTGGGTGTTAGTCGACTGGTGTGGGTCGCATCCTGGGACAAAACTGACCTAATTTGCCCGAAATTCTCTGCATAACAAGCGGCTTTCTGTATAGTAGTATGTCATTGATGTCAGCTAGGACTGTATACCTTGTACATGTACTTGTAGAAATCAAGATATTATTATTATTATTATTAATATTATTATTATTATGATTCTTATTCTTATTCTTTTTCTGCTTCTTATTATTATTTTCAGCAGGCTTTCCCTAGCTGCCCAACCTCTGTAACAGTTATATGAGTGTATCTCTCACTTCCCATACTAACTAATATATACTAACCCTGCTATTATTTTACATGCTGGTGTTCATGGAATCTTTTAAAAACATCTGCACATTATTTTCAAATAATGTGTATGCATATTTAGCTATAAATTAAGATATGTCAGAAAATGTTCGAAATGGTACTGAATCGTCGAAATATGCGATAAAATAACGTTTTAATAGTATTTTCTACTACCTATCCCTATCATCCCTACCTATCCCTATCACTCTACCTACCTATCACTCTGTCTGACTTTTTGGGTTATCCTAGGTTCTCCACACATATGCTGCTATGTATGATAATCTATGTAACTGTATTTATGTATACCTGAATAAACTTACTTACTTACTTAGCCATATACAAGTGAGTATAATGTGGGTGGCAGTGATGAGTGGACTGGTCAGATATCATCAATACACGGCAGTTATCTATCACTGTATTTACTCGATCGCTAGCGCACTCATCTCCCCACTGAGGTCCGGGTTTGATCCCTGTACAGTGGAAACATTAAGACTTGTTTCCTTAAGACACCTGCTTTCCATGTTCATTTGCAGTAAAATATGTACCTGGATGTTAGTCGACTGGTGTGGGTTGCATCCTGGAAACAATTTACCTAATTTTCTGGAAATGCTCTGCATAACAAGGGGCAATGGCATTGTCATTGATGTCAGCTCGGCCTGTATACCTCATACATGTACTTGTAGAAATAAATATTATATATTTATTATATATTTACCACTCACATTCCAGTCTTGTCACAGCACTAAGACCATCACAGTCCGTATTTTCATTATTATTTCTATATTTTATGAACACTATCTTTGTGGCCTTTTGATATCAACTGCTTTTGTACCTCGCTTTTGTCAACAGTAAAATACCTGAGACTGATGCCTGATGGCTGCTTTTAGTTTTGCTGCTGCCTCACTGTACAACATTATCGTACCATTAAGACAATCACTATCAGATATTTGCACTGATTTCAGTGTTTTGTAGTCATTCCTTGTCCTGTTGCTATTACTGTATTTGTGATCCATGGTTTGTGTGAGTGTGTGTGTGTGTGTGTGTGTGTGTGTGTGTGTGTGTGTGTGTGTGTGTGTGTGAACTCCTCTATATGTGCTCGCCTA
Organism: Cherax destructor; assembly: GCA_009830355.1. NCBI lineage: Eukaryota > Metazoa > Arthropoda > Malacostraca > Decapoda > Parastacidae > Cherax > Cherax destructor. Next base: position 15,150 of record WNWK01014309.1, on the reverse strand, counting down.
CATGTGGATGCAGGGGTCGATTCATTGTTCCTGACCCCGCCTCTTCACTGGTCGATACTAAGGCTCTTGGGAAAAAATCCAGAATCACATGCAACCTTTGCTTTTCAAAACATCATGCCAAAATGACATCTATCTAGACAGGTGTTTCTGGATCTGCAACAAGGATGTGGAACTATGGAAAGCTCTCAGGAGGTTAATAAACAATAAGCATGAAAAAAAGAGGAACTATTGAATAGTCTACCCGGTATATATAAAGCATGGGAGGATAGGAGAGGAGTAAAGTCTAACACACAGAATGAACAGTCTACAACAATTGACCCAAAAATAAACAGTTACCCACTGGAAAAACAGGAGATAAAAAAATCAGCTAGCTCAGTCCCCAGCCCTAGGGCTGACCCAGACCCAGCCCCCAGCTAAAGTGAAAATCCGGATTTGGTTAAAGAGTCCGGGTAGACTCTTCTACAGCCATCACAGCCATGGCCACTAGTACAGATATAGTAGGGGAGTCCTCTTCCAGGAAAATGTTGCCCTTATGACAACAGATGGTGGTGTCTCGGGTTTAGCTATGGAGGACTGTAGTGCAGTTCTAGGATCTGTACAGATTAGGAATACATCCAGCACGATTGTACCCAGCCAAAAACAAAATGGTGCAAATTCTATGTTTGGAGCATCTGTAAACATGGAATATCAGGAAAATGAATGGGGCATGCAACTTTGAGCATCCCAAAAATGCCGCGACCTCCTGTCTAAAGGAGTGTGTCGTTCTACCTCTTGTAAATTCTTCCACCCTGAGATGTGTCATTCTTCAGTCCTTGAAAAACAATGTTACAATACCAATTGTCCAGCATACCACCTAAAAGGGACCGGGAGGCACATACCCCATACAACAAACCATAGTAGTTGTGGTAGTTATGACAACCCCACCCAAAGTGATATTTTAGTGGTAGGAAACGAAGAAAGAAAATGGAAGGAGATAACCAAAATGGAAGGAGGTAACCGGAGGAGCCAGTGGCCCTCCGGACTCACAACTACTGATGCCAACAATGAAATATCCCCAACAAACATGCAACACAACCTCATTTATATTTGCTAATGTACAGGGGCTTAAGCCATCTACCAACAACAAAATTCCTTTCATTAGTGGACTTCTAGGGAGTCAAATGCAGTGTTTGCAGCCTTCACAGAGACCCACGCAAAAGATTACTTTAACAGTGAAATATGGATACCTGGGTACAACCTTTCAGATGTGACAGAAAGAACAGGCAACAAGGGGTTGGCCTGTATGTCAAAGAGTCGCTCATTTACACAGAGATACTGAACACCACAATGATGTAGTTGAAGTTCTGACAATAAAATCGAGAACCACAACCTAGTCATTGTACTTGTATATAAGCCACCAGATGCAACTTCCCAACAGTTCAAAGAACAACTATCAAAATTGACTCCTGTCTGAAAACCTTCCAGCCCCATCCCCAAACATCTTGCTGCTTGGTGACTTCAATTTTAGACATACAAAATGGAAGAATATTGCAAACAATGTTGTAGCAGAAATAATCCCTGGAGGCAGCTCAGATGAAAAGTCACACACACATGAGCTGCTGAATTTCTGCAACAAACACACCCTAAGTCAGCAGATAGTGGAGCCAACGAGACTAGAGAACACACTAGACCTTATCTTCACAAATAATGAGAACCTGGTAAGAAACATAGCAATATCAAAAATAACAAATTCTGATCACAATCTAATCGAAGTCCAGACGTACATGCACAGGAGTCCTGATCAGCAAAACGCATACAGCTATGAGGGTACCTTTACCAAATTCAACTTCAACAACAAGAACATCAACTGGGATCTGGTAAACTATGCCCCAAATGAAAAATGTTGGGAAGATATCTTGAATTACCTCCTGGTAGCTGAAGTATGTTCAAGGCATATTCCTCTAAGAAAAAGAAGAGAAGAAGTAAACTGAGAGAGAGACGCTCCTCTACAGGAGAAGACGAATAATCACTGAGCTCCTCAAGAATGCTGGACTATCTGATTCACGGAAGGAAACGCTAACCAGGGAAGTGGAAAATTTTGAGGTAAAGTTAAAGGACTCATGCAGGATCCAGGAGAGTCAAGAGAAGCTAAAAGCGATTAGTGAAATTTAAAGAAATTCGAAATATTTCTTTCATATGCCAAAAAAGGCATAAACCACTTCTAGTATAGGGCCCCTGCTCAGACAAGACGGATCTTACACAGATGACAATAAAGAAATGAGTGAGATACTGAAATCTCAATATGACTCTGTGTTCAGTGAGCCACTAATCAGTCTAAAGATAGACAATCCAAATTTTTTTTTCATGAATGAGCCCCAAAACCCTGCCAATGTATACTAAATTTCTGACATAACCCTAACTTCTCTAGACTGTGAGAAAGCCATCGACGACATGCCCATGCACTCAGCCCCAGGCCCAGACTCGTGGAACTCTTTGATCATTAAGAACTGCAAGAAACCCCTCTCACGGGCCCTAAGTATGCTATGGAGAAGGAGCTTAGACACAGGTGAGATTCCACAGTCACTTAAAACAACGGATATAGCCCCACTCCACAAAGGTGGCAGCAAAGCAGTAGCTAAGAACTATAGACCAATAGCTTTAACGTCCCATATCATAAAAATCTTTGAAAGAGTTCTAAGAAGCAGGATAGCAAACCACCTGGACTCCCAAAAATTGCACAACCCAGGGAAACATGGTTTCAGAGCAGGTCGCTCCTGCCTCTCGCAACTGCTAGACCACTATGATATGGTCTTAGATGCTCTGGAAAACAAACAGAATTCAGATGTAGTATACACAGATTTTGTAAAAGCCTTTGACAAGTGCGATCATAGTGTATTAGCACACAAAATGCGTGCTAAAGGGATAACTGGCAAAGTAGGCAGATGGATTTTCAACTTTCTAACCAATCGAACACAAAGAGTAGTGGTAAACAGAGTTAAATCGGAAGCTGCCGTAGTGAAGAGCTCTGTCCCACAAGGCACAGTACTCGCCCCTAACCTGTTCCTCATTCTCATATCAGACATAGACAGGGATGTAAACCATAGCACTGTATCATCCTTTGCAGATGATACTAGAATCTGCATGAGAGTGTCATCCATTGAGGACACGGCAAATCTCAGAGAAGACATAAACCAAGTTTTCCAATGGGCAACAGAGAACTATATGATGTTCAATGAAGACAAAATCCAACTACTCCGTTATGGAAAACTGGAGGAAATAATAACTAGGACTGAGTATACTAAAAACTCCAATCACACAATAGAGTGGAAAAGTAATATGAAGGACCTGGGTGTGGTAATGTCCGAAGACCTCACCTTCAAGTACCACAACAATGCCACTATCACATCTGCGAGGAAACTGATAGGATGGACAATGAGAACATTCAAGACAAGAGATGCTAAGCCAATGATGATGCTTTTTAAATCACTTGTTCTCTCTAGGTTAGAATATTGCTGTACATTAACATCCCCATTCAAGGCAGGTGAAATTGCAGATCTAGAGAATGTACAGAGAACCTTTACTGCATGTATAAATTCCATCAAACACCTTAACTACTGGGAACGCCTGGAAGCACTAGATTTATGTTCACTGGAGCGCAGGCAGAGAGATATATCATAATCTACACCTGGAAGATTCTGGAGGGACTGGTCCCTAATATGCACATAGAAATCACGCCATACGAAAGCAAAAGACTTGGCAGACGGTGCAACGTACCCCAGTGAAAAGTAGGGGCGTCACTGGTACACTAAGAGAAAACACAATAAGTGTCCGGGGCCCTTGACTGTTCAACAGCCTCCCACCAGCCATAAGGGGCATTACCAGTAGGCCCCTGGTTGTCTTCAAGAGGGAGCTGGACAGATACCTAAAGTCAGTGCCAGATCAGCCGGGCTGTGGTTCGTACGTTGGACTACATGCAACCAGCAGTAACAGCCTCGTTGATCAGGCCCTGATCCACTGGGAGGCCTGGTCATAGACCGGGTTGCGGGGACGTTGATCCCCGGAATGCCCTCTAGGAAGACTCCAGGTAAGTCACTCTCTGCCTGCTCCATGAGCTTTATCATACCTCTTCTTAAAGCTATGTATGAAACTTGCTTCCACTACTTCACTCTCCAGATTATTCCACTTCCTGACAACTCTAAGGCTAAAGATATATTTCCTAACATCCCTATGACTCATCTGGGTTTTCAGCTTCCAATTGTGGCCCCTTGTTGCTGTATCCCATCTCTGAAACATTCGAGCCCTGTCCACCTTGTCAATTCCTCTCAGTATTTTATACGTCGTTATCATGTTCCCCCTATCCTTCCGATCCTCTAGTGTCATCAAGTTGAGTGTCCTTAACCTAACCTCATAAGACATACCCCTCAGTTCTGGGACTAATCTTGTTAAAAAAAATTGCACTTTCTCCAATTTCGTGAAGTGTTTGACTAAGTGTGGGTTCCATACTGGTGCTGCATACTCCAGTATAAGCCTGACGTACACTGTGTACAATGTCGTGAATGACACCTTACTCAGATGTCTAAACGCTAATCTCAGGTTTGCCAAGCGTCCATAAGCTGCAGCAGTTATTTGATTGATGTGTGCCTCAGGGACATGTTCGTTATAATGCTCACCCCAATATCCTTTTCTTTATGTGACGTTTATAGTCTTTGATCCCCTAACCTGTACTCCGTCTGCGGTCTTTTGTGTTCTTCCCCAATCTTTATAACTTTACACTTAAGGTGGTTAAACTCCAGAAGCCATTTGTTGGACCAGACTTGTAGTCTGTCCAGATCCCCTTGTAATCTTAACTGGTCCTCGCCCGCTTGTATTCTCTTCATCAATTTCACATTATCAGCGAACAGTGACACTTCTGAATCTATTCCTTCCATCATGTCATTCACGTATACAAGAAACAGCACCGTACCTAGGACTGACCCTTGTGGAACCCCATTCGACACATGCGCCCACTCTGACACTTCTTCACGTACCAAAACTCGTTGTTTCCTTCCTGTCAGGTATTACCTGATCCATTGCAGTACTTTCCTTATTATTCTTGCCTGCTCCTCTAATTTTTGCATCAGTCTCTTGTGTGGTACTGTGTCAAAAGCCTTCTAGCACTCCAAAAAGATGTAATCTACCCATTCCTCTCTCGCCTGTCTTACTTCTGTTACCTTATCGTAGAACTCAAGTAGATTTGTGACACAGGATTTCCTATCCCTGAAGCCGTGCTGGCTGTCATGTATGAGCCCAATTTTTCAATGTGTTCCACCACTCTTCTCCTGATAATCTTTTCCATGATTTTACATACGTACTATACAAGTCAGTGACATTGGTCTGTAGTTTAACGCTTTCTGTCTGTCTCCTTTCTTAAAAATTGGAACTACATTTGCTGTCTTCTACGCCTCAGACAATTGTCCAGTTTCGATAGATTTACTGAAGATTGTTGCTAGTGGCACACACAGTTCCTCTGCTCCCACTCTTAGTATCCAAGGAGATATGTTATCTGGGCCCACCGCCTTTGAGGTATTTAGTTCACCTAGCAGTTTCTTCACCTCTTCCTTGGTTATATGTATTGTGTCCAGCACCTGCTGGTGTACCCTACCTCCACGGTTTGTTGGAAGCATCCTTGTCTCTATTGTGAATACTTCTCTAAATCTTGTGTTTAGTTCATCACATACTTCCTGGTCACTCTTTGTGAGCTCCCCTCCTTCTTTCCTCAGCCTGATTACCTGGTCCTTGACTGTTGTTTTTCTCCGAATGTGACTGTTTAACAACTTTGGTTCAGATTTGGCTATTGATCCTATGTCATTCTCGTATTGCCTCTGGGCCTCTCTCCTTATCCCTGCACATTCGTTTCAGGTTCTTCTGCTCAACTCCTTGTTTTCTTGAGTTCTTTGCCTTCTATACCTTTGCCATGATCTAGCACACTTGGCTTTGGCCTCTTTACACCTCCAGTTAAACTATGTGCCCACTCTGGTCTTACCATTTTTTTCTGTCACTAGTTCCATTATTTCATTTACAGTCTTTCCCTCTAGTTCTTTTTCCCACTGCACTTCATACAGGAAACTTCTCATGCCTATGGAGTCCCTTTTTTAAAGTTCGGCTTCTCTCGTTGTTCTCGCGCTGCTGCATTCTCCACTGTTAACTCTACAAGGTATTCAAAACTCAGGACATCATGATCATTAGTGTCAAGGGGTCTTTCGTGTGTGATATTCCCTATTTCTGAACTATTCAAGGTGAATATGAGATCCAGCCTTGCTGCAACATCCTCTCCGCTCTCTCTCTGGTTGTATCCCTAACATGTTGGTGCATGAAGTTCTCCAATACAGTCTCCAACATTTTAGCCCTCCATGTTTCTGGTCTCCCATGTGGCTCTAGGGTTTCCCAGTCAATCTCTTTATGATTGAAATCGACAATTATGAGTAATTTTGCCCTACCCATATGAGCCCTTCTGGCCACTTCAGCTAGTGTATCCACCATTGCCCTATTGCGCTCATCATACTCTTATCTTGTCCTTCTGCTGTTCAGTGGTGGGTTATACATCACTGCTATCATCACCTTTGGACCCCCAGTCTGAAGTGTTCCTACAATGAAGTCGTCTGTTTCCCTTCTGTCCATTCCTCTCATTTCCTCAAAACTCCACTCTTTTCTCTCTGTCTTTCCTCAGGATATGATATCATCCCTCTAAGTTTTGTCTTTGTTAGTGCTATAATGCCAGGTGATGCATCAATGATTCGTTCTTGCCACTCTTCACTCTTATTTGTTATTCCATCTGCATTGGTGTACCATACCTCAAGAATCCTTTCCATTACTGTATTTTGGGAGATGTAAGAGGAAGGTGCAGGCTGGAGGAAGGGGGGGGGGAGGCAGGGTAGAATATTATAGGAGGCTGCTGTGATTGTGAAATTAGTGCTTAGGGAAGGGGGGCTATGAAGTGTGGTTTGTTTCTGGTTATTGTGTTTGGTTGATATGGGGTGACAGGGGTTGAGGAAATTCTGTAAGCATTTGTGTTTGATGTTCCCTGAAGGCTGAGCTTTCCTGTCTGTCATTGCCTGTCCTGTCTCTCTCTTTCATTCCACTGGTTTCATCTTGCTCTCACTCTCTGTTGTTCCCTTTCTTTTCATGTTCTGTCTCGATTGAGGTACACTTGTTGATATTCTTAAGAGTCCTTTAACAGTGGTTTCTGTTGTAGTACCCTGTTCCTTACCACTTCTGTCTTGAATGTTATTTTGATTGGTCGATTTTTTTCCCTTGAATATTCCCCAAGTCTGTGAAAATCTTTAACCTGAGTCATATCCTTCTCTCCTGTTATTGCAATGATGCTCTTAATCTCTTTTTCCTCCCAATGCTTTCTTTTCTTTTCAATGCTTTGTGTGTGTGTGTATACTCCCCTATTTGTACTCACCTATTTGTGGTTGCAGGGGTCGAGCCATAGCTCCTGGCCCCGCCTCTTCACTGGTTGCTACTAGGTCCTCTCTTTCCCTGCACCATGAGCTTTTTCATACCTCGTCTAAAAACTATGTATGGTTCCTGCCTCCACTATGTCGCTTGCCAGACTATTCCACTTCCTGACAACTCTATAACTAAAGAAATACTTCCTAACATCCCTTTGACACATCTAAGTCTTCAATTTCTTATTTTGACCCTTTGTTTCTGTGTAACATCTCTAGAACATCCTGTCTCTTTCCACCTTGTCAATTCCTCCAGTTATCATGTCTTCCAGTGTCGTCAGGCCGATGTCCCTTAACCTTTCTTCGTAGGACATTTCCCTTAGCTCTGAAACTAGTCATGTTGCAAACCTTTGCACTTTCTCTAATTGCTTGACGTGCTTGACCAGGTGTGGGTTCAAAACTGGTGCTGCATACTTCAGAATGAGCCTGACGAACACGGTGTACAGAGTCTTGAACGATTCCTTACTGAGGTATCGGAATGCTATTCTCAGGTTTGCTAGGCGCCCATATGTTGCAGCAGTTATCTGGGTGATGTGCTCCTCGGGAGATGTGCTCGGTATTATACTCACCCCAAGACCCTTTTCCTTGAGTGAAGTTTGCAGTCTTTGGTAAAATAGCCCATACTCTGTCTGCGGTCTTCTTTGCCCTTCCCCGATCACCATGACTTTACATTTGGGGGATTAAACTCGAGGAGCCAGTTGTTGGATCAGGCTTGCAGAATATCCAAGTCTCTTTGTAGTCCTGCTTGATCCTCATCCGATCCAATTCTCCTCATTAGCTTCACATCATCTGCATCTTGTCTGGCACAGTGCCAGACAAGTGGACAAGCTTTGAACTATAGACCAATAAGCCTTACCTCCATAGTGGGAAAATTTATGGAATCAAATAATTGCAGAGGTAATTCGTAGCCATCTTGAAAAACATAAATTGATTAATGAATCTCAGCACGGTTTTACAAAGAGACGCTCCTGTCTTACGAATTTACTAACTTTTTTCACTAAGGCATTTGAGGAGGTAGATTATGGTATTGAATATGATATTGTGTATATGGACTTCAGTAAGGCTTTCGATAGAGTTCCACATCAGAGGCTATTAAGGAAACTTAAGGCACACGGAATAGGAGGAAAAAAAATTCCTGGGTAGAGGCATGGTTGACAAATAGGCATCAGACAGTTTGCATAAATGGGGAGAAATCAGAATGGGGGCACGTCACAAGCGGTGTTCCGCAAGGGTCAGTGCTGGGCCCCTTGTTGTTCACAATTTACATAAACGACATAGATGAGGGAATAAATACCGATATAAGCAAATTTGCTGATGACACCAAAATAGGCCGTCCAATTCATTCTAATGAGGACATTAGATTTGAATAGACTGATGCAGTGGTCGGAGAAGTGGCAGATGCAGTTTAATATAGACAAATGCAAAGTTCTAAATGTTGGACAGGACAATAACCATGCCACATATAAATTAAATAATGTAGATCTTAATATTACTGATTGCGAAAAGAATTTAGGAGTTCTGGTTAGCAGTAATCTGAAACCGAGACAACAGTGCATAAGTGTTCGCAATAAAGCTAACAGAATCCTTGGCTTCATATCAAGAAGTATAAATAATAGAAGTCCTCAGGTTGTTCTTCAACTCTATATATCTTTGGTTAAGCCTCATTGAGATTATGCTGCACAGTTTTGGTCACCGTATTACAGAATGGATATGAATGCTCTGGAAAACGTACAAAGGAGGATGACAAAATTGATCCCATGTATAAGAAATCTTCCCTATGAAGATAGACTGAGGGCCCTGAATCTGCACTCTCTAGAAAGGCGTAGAATTAAGGAGGATATGATTGAGGTGTATAAATGGAAAACAGGAATGAATAATGGGGATGTAAATAGGCGTGCTAACAATATCTAGCCTAGACAGGACACGCAGCAAAGTTGGAAAAATTCAGATTCAGGAAGGATATAGGAAAGCACTGGTTTGGTAATAGAGATGTGGATGAGTGTAACAAACTCCCGAGTTCCGTTATAGGAGCTAAGACGTTGTGTACTTTTAAAAATAGGTTAGATAAATACATGAATGGGTGTGGGGGGTGTGAGTTGGACCTGGCCAGCTTGTGATACATTGGCTTAAGCCGGTGAGTGAATTGGACCTACCTCGCATGGGCTAGTAGGCCTGTTGCAGTGTTCCTTCTTTCTTATGTTTTTATGTTCTTAATAGAGACACTTTTGTGTCTATCCCCTCCGTCATGGCAATCACATAATGCCAAAAATAGTACTGGTCTCAGGACTGACCCCTGAAGAACCCCACTCATCAAAGGCACCCACTCTGACACTTCGTCACATACCACAACGCGTTGTTGCCTCCTTCTGATCCATTGCAGTGCCATTCCTGTTATGCGTGCCGGATGCTCAAGCTTTTGCATTAATCTCTTGTGAGGAACTGTGTCGAAGGCCTTCTTGTGGTCCAAGTAAATGCAGTCTACCCACCCCTCTCTCTCGTGTCTTACTGCAGCTACCTTGTCATATAACTCCATTAAGTTTGTGACACAGGATTTTCCTTCCCTGAATCCGTGCTGGTTGTTGTTTATAAGTTTATTCCATTCTAGGTGCTCCACCACTCTCCTCCTGATAATCTTCTCCATGACTTTGCATTCTATACACATCAGTGACACTGGTCTGCAGTTTAGTGCCTCGTGTCTGTCTCCTTTCTTCAAAATGGGGATTACATTTGCCGTCTTCCATACCTCAGGTATTTGAACAGTTGCAATGGATGTGTTGAAAATTGTTGTTAGTGGCACACACAGCATCTCTGCTCCCTCTCTAAGGATCCATGGAGGGATGTTGTCCGGTCCCACCTCCTTTGAGGTATCAAGTTCGTTTAGCAGTTTCTTCACCTCCTCGGTTGTGTGTATCTCATCCAGCAATTGTTGGCATATCCCTTGTAGGTGTACCCTCCTGTTCTCACTTCCCAGAATCCTTTCTGTCTCCACTGTAAATACTTTCTTAAAACTCATGTTGAGCTCCTCACATACTTCTTGGTCGTTACTTGTGAACTCCCCACCTTCCTTCCTAAGCCTGATTACCTGGTCCTTGACTGTTGTCTTCTTCCTGATGTGGCTATACAACAGCTTCGAGTCAGACTTGACTTTCGATTCTAAGTCGTTTTCATACTGTCGCTGGGCCTCCCTCCTTATCTGTGGATACTCGTTTCTGTCTCTTCAACTAATCTCTTTGTTTTCCTGGGTTCTTTGTCTTCTGTACTTTTTCCATTCTCTGGCACACTTAGTTTTTTCCTCCCTACATCTTTAGGTAAACCAAGGGCTCATATTGGTCTTCCCCATTATTTCTGTTGTCCTTGAGAACAAACCTCTCCTCTGCCTCCTTGCATTTTGTTTTCACATAGTCCATCATTTCGTTTACTGATTTTCCTGTCAATTCTCTTTCTCACTGAACCTCCTGCAGGATGTTTCTCATGCCTTTGTAGTCTTCCCTTTTGTAGTTTGGCTTCTCCCATCCTACTCCTGATACCCTTTCCATTTGTAACTCTACTATGTATTCAATGCTCAGAACCACGTGATCACTAGCTCTGAGGGGCCTTTTATATGTAATGTCTTCGATGTCTGAACTACTCAGGGTGAATACGAGATCCGGTTTTGCTGGTTCATCCTCACCTCACTCTCTGGTAGTGTCCCTAACATGTTGATGCATGAGGTTTTCCAGTACCACATCCATCAACTTGGCTCTCCATGCTTTGGGACCCCCATGTAGCCCCAGGTTTTCCCATTCAATCTCCTTCTGATTGAAATCGCCCATGACTAGTAGCTTTCCTCTACCCATGTGAGCTCTTCTGGTCACCTCTCTTCATATTCTTCTCTTGGACTCCTGCAGTTCTTTGGTGGGTTGTACATCACTCTAATGACTACCTTTGTCCCCCAGACTGAATTGTACCTAATATATAGTACCTTTCTCCCATTTCGTCTATTTCTTCTGCTTTCTCAAATCCCCATCGGTTTTTAATGAGCAGTGCAACTCCTCCTCCCCCTCTGCTCCCTCTATCTCTCCTCAGGATCTAATATCTGGATGGGAAAATTATGTCTGTTATCATCCCGGTTAGTCTTGATTCTGTAAGTGCTATGATGTCTGGGGACATTTCCTTGATTCTATCATTCCACTCCTCACATTTATTTGTAATTCCATCTGCATTCGTATACCAAACCTTCAACTTCTTTTCTAAAACAGTGCTCTGGGGAGAACATTAGGATTGGGGAGTGGGAGACCTGGTGGGGAATTATGGTGGGTTTCTGTGGGGGGGGTGTGATGAGGGGGTGAGGGCAGTGGGTATAGTGTGTGGGTTTTGGGTTAGATTGTTTGGTTGCATTGGGGTTGTTGTGGTTGAGGTCCTGAGGGAGGTTGTATTTCCTCTTCCTTCTGAGTCTGGGTTCTCCTGCTCATCTCCATCTTTCCTTCTCTTTCCTCCTTGCGTCATTGTACCCTCTCTTTCAGTTTCTACCTTTCTTCTTGTGTTCTGTCACGGTCGAGGTACACCCTCCAGTACCTCGGTATGTTCCTTAGTCGTGCTTTCTCCTGCGGGATCCTGTTTCGAGCTGATTCTGCCTTGGCTGTTTTTTCCTCTCGCAAACCCACCTATTCTCAGAAAATTTGTCAGTTGGGTCATGTCATTCTCTCCTATTGCTTTCATGATACTTTCAATTGCTTTTTTCTCCTCTTGTTTTCTCGCTTCATAAGTTTCCCCTTCACCTTCCTGGAGCCCATAAACAAAAGCTGACCTCACCCTTTTATCCTCCCACTGCATTTCTCTTTGCATCCCGTGACTTCATTTAGTTGCCTCCATTGCAGCGTTTCTTCCTTCAATCTCTTTTCTGTCTGATGTCCCTGTGCTCAGCAGTCTGTCATTTGCTCTTCTCAGCTTTTTCTGGGCACTGCTCTGGTCTGTTAGGGCATCAGCATATAGCTTGGCTCTTTAATTTTCTTCAGTACCTTCGTTAGTTCCTGGTGTGCTCCTCGTCTTTTCCCGTGTGTGTGTGTGTGTGTGTGTGTACTCACCTAATTGTACTCACCTAATTGTGGTTGCAGGGGTCAATACTCAGCTCCTGGCCCCGCCTCTTCACTGATCGCTACTGGGTCCTCTCTCTCCCTGCTCAATGAGCTTAATCATACCTCGTCTTAAAGCTATGTATGATTCCTGCCTCCACTACATCACTTGCTAGACTAATTCACTCTATCCCTGCTCCATGAACTTTATCATACCTCTTTTTGAAGCTATGTATGAGTCCTGCCTCCACTACATCACTTCCCAGACTATTCCACTTCCTGACACCTCTGTGACTGAAGAAATACTTCCTAACATCCCTGTGATTCATCTGAGTCTTCAATTTCCAACTGTGACCCTTGTTGCTGTGTCCCATCTCTGGAACATCCTGTCTCTGTCCATCTTGCCTATTCCTCTCAGTATATTGTATGTCGTTATCATATCCTTCCTATCTCACCTGTCCTCCAGTGTCGTCAGGTCAATTTCCCTTAACCTCTCCTCTAGGACATGCCCCTTAGCTCTGGGACCAGGCTAGATGCAAACCTTAGCACTTTCTCTAGTTTCCTTACGTGCTTGGCTAGGTGTGGGTTCCAAACTAGTGCTGCATATTCCAATATGGGCCTAACACTGTATTTACCGCATCTGCTAGGAAAATTATAAGATAAATAATGAGAACCTTCAAAACTTGGGACGACATGCCCATGATGATTCTTTTCAAATCGCTAGTTCTCTCTAGGCTGGAATACTGCTGTTCACTAACGGCACCCTTCAAGGCTGGAGACATTGCTGACTTGGAGAGCATACAAAGCACTTTCACGGCAAACCTAAGTACGATAAGCCACCTAAATTACTGGGAACGGTTGAAGGCTCTTGATCAGTATTCCCTGGAACGTAGGCGAGAGAGATACATGATAATATACACTTGGAAAATCCTAGAGGGATTAGTACCAAACTTGAACACGAAAATCACTCCCTACTAAAGCAAAAGACTCGGCAGGAGATGCAACATTCCCCCAATGAAAAGCAGGGGCGCCACGAATACATTGAGAGAAAACACCATAAGTGACCGAGGCCCAAGACGGTTCAACTGCCTAACAGCATACATAAGGGGGATTACCAATAGACCCATGGCTGTCTTCAAGAAGGCACTGGACAGGCACCTAAAGTCAGTACCTGACCAACCAGGCTGTTGCTCGTACGTCAGTTTGCGTGCGGCCAGCAGTAACAGCCTGGTTGATCAGACCCTGATCTACTATGAGGGCTGGTCTCAGACCGAGCCGCGGGGGCGGTGACCCCCGAAACCCTCTCCAGGTAAACTCCAGATAAACATAAACCGTGTACAGGGTCCTGAATGATTCCTTATTAAGATGTCGGAATGTTGTTCTTAGGTTTGCTAGGCGCCCGTATGCTGCAGCAGTTATTTGGTTGATGTGCGCCTCAGGAGATGTGCTCGGTGTTATACTCACCCCAAGATCCTTTTCCTTGAGTGAGGGTTGTAGTCTTTGGCCCCTAGACTGTACTCCGTCTGCGGTCTTCTTTGCCCTTCCCCAATCTTCATGACCTTGCACTTGGTGGGGTTGAACTCCAGGAGCCAGTTGCTGGACCATGCTTGCAGCCTGTCCAGATCCCTTTGTAGTTCTGCCTGGTCCTCGTCCGATTGAATTCTTCTCATCAACTTCACATCATCTGCAAACAGGGACACTTCGGAGTTTATTCCTCCCGTCATGTCGTTCACAAATACCAGAAACAGCACCGGTCCTAGGACTGATCCCTGTGGCACCCCACTGTCACGCGCCCACTCTGACACCTACCACGTACCATGACTCGCTGCTGTCTTCCTGACAGGTATTCCCTGATCCATTGGAGTGCCTTCCCTGTTATCCCTGCCTGGTCCTCCATTATTATTATTATACAAATAGAAGCGCTAAACCACAGGGGTTATACAGCGCTGCAGGTTTGTGTAGGATGCAGGGAGAGTGGGTTGTAAGAGGGAGATGGACGATTAGTAGGGTATGGAGTGCAAGATGACGGTGGATTGTGGGGAGGAGGGTAGCAAGAGATCGAGGTAGAAGGGACGAGGGAGGTGCTAGGGGTATAATCTTCAGAGTTTGTGTAGTAAGTCAGTTTCTGTCAAAAAGTCAATGAGAGAGTCAGGATTAAAGGAGGGGCCATCTGCAAGAAGGGAAGGTAAAGAAAGGCCGCAGAGCGAAGACGTCGTTGGAGGTAAATTCTGCGTGCTCGTTGATAGAGTGGGCAGTCCAACAGGATATGTCAACAGACACTGGAACCTGACAATGCTCACAGAGAGGGGCAGGGAGCCTCTCCATGAGATACCCGTGAGTAAGACGAGTGTGGCCGATGCGAAGACGGAGGTGTAGTCTCAACCTCGACATTGGTGACAAGAAGAAGGCCAGAACCTATAACCGGTTTAATAGAATGAAGTTTGTTATTCAGCAGGTCAGACCAGCGTTGTTGCCAACGGGTGCGAAGGTGGGTAGCATGACCGCAAAATAGTCCGTGAAAGGAACACCTCTATATGAAACTGGAAGGTCATGTACTGCTGACCGCGCAGCAGTGTCTGCCTGTTCATTGCCCTGTACGTCAACATGACCAGGGACCCAACAAAAGACAA